>VZRX01006216.1:21379-106789 GCA_013398075.1 Notiomystis cincta
GGCCGCCCCGACGCCGCCGCTGCCACTGCCCGCCCGCGTCCCGCCGAGCGCCCGCCACCGCCGAACTAAGCCGCTCCCGCACCGCCCTGCCGACAGCCGCGACTCCTCCTCCGCCTTCCTCCGCCCTCCACCTCCTCCTCCTCAGCGGCCTGATGGGGCTTGTAGTCAGAGCCAGACCGCCCCCCCGCCCTGGAGACCCTGGTGGCCTCCCCGGATTTTGAGCGCGGTGATCACCCCGAAGGCAGCGCAGGCTGCGCTCGGGGCAGCGCAGGGATGCTGGCCGCCATGCTCCCCTCTCCTCTGCTCTCTTGCCCTGTTGCTCTTGCTGGCACCAGGGAAGCCTCAGGCCCCGTGGATACAGCCTGGGGCGAGAGGACCGCCTGGACTCCCTGTTATCCCCGTGCAACACCCAGTCTGAAGGCAGCGGGATGCGGGCAGCGGGATGCAGGCAGCAGAGTGGGCAGAGCTCTGGGCAGCCTGGAGCCCCCAGCCAGCCCTTCTGCAGAGCAAGGCCCAGGGCAGATGTTTAAAGGGACTCAAGTAATCAACCCCAAGTCCTTCCCAGGAGCCACCACTGCTGCAGTCCCTGCCTTTCCCAACTGTTTTCACTGAGGTTCGGAGCTGGAACATAGCAGCTCTAACACAGAGCTCCTCAAAAATCTCGATATGCACTTTTGGCTTAGTCTCAGCTGGGACCACATTCAGTCCCCAAGCCAAAGGGCAAAGTGGGATATTGTCACACCACTGAGCCAGACTGACTTCTTACTCCCCGGTATGGAAGCTCAGCTCACAGAGCCCAGTTTGGGCACTCAGACGAGCTCCCCCAAAGCTGGACTGGCTCGGGGTAACACGGGGGTTTTCAGGGCATTCAGGCTCCATGCAGGAAGCACTATAGGAGCAGTCATGAGTCCAAATCAGGGTATCACAGGATGAAGACATCTTCAGTCAGCAGGGAAAGACCTGCCGAGGCAATGTGTAAGTGATTAAGTTATAAGAGGGAAGAGGACAGGCTGAATTAGCCCTGTCAGTCACCGGCGTTAGATTTGAACCAAATGCTGGGCATCCATCCCCAGGAGCAGCCTCCTCCGGCTTCAGGCAACCGTTCAGCTCCCCATGCCAAGACCTACGGAATATTTCCTCTTCAGATTTGACGGATTTGTGGACGGGGAGAAGAGGGGAAGGTAACAGACCTGCTGGAATATTCTCCCAGCAAGCTGAAGATGAGGAGCATTTCAGTGATGGCAGAGCCAACCCCAGCCCTACACAAGCACAACTCACCTAACGAACATTTAGGGTGCAGTCACCCATCCCCAGCCCTGCCTTCCTCATTGCCCAACAGCCAGGAGCTTTGGGCTGTAGGTGTCAAGGCAGCTGGGGAACCCACACCTGCTGGGCCCTGCTATCCATTAATCCCATTGGGCTTCTGTACAAGACTTTTCTATGCTGGCTCCTAATCAGACCTTACAGGGCTACACTGAACCCCTCATGATGGACAGGCAGCACCCCTGTTGCTTCAGCATGTTTTTCTGCATGATTGCATCAACAGGGCACAAATTCTTGGGATTTTATCAGTAAAGGTGCTTGGAAATGGCAGAAAATGGGAAAACCATCCCCTGCTCCTAGGAGGCTCAAGGACCTGGCTGCATCCTTGGCCTCAGCATCATGTTAGGACACAGCGCAGAAGTGACCGTGAGCTGTCACCATCTGGTGGCATAAGTTGCACATGAGCAAGTCCTACAAGATGGACAGGGAGAGGAATGACCTCCAGGAGCAGGTGGGTGTCTGCAAGGGGCATGGTTGAGGAGCAGCAGAGACCACGGAACAAGCTGGAGCGCACTTTCAGGGATGTGCAGGGGCTGGGGCAGTTCCTTGGCATCAGCAGCCCATGCTGAGCCCCTGCCGGGCCCTGCCCTTCTCCTGGACCAGAGTGGGAGGGTTTGATGTGAAGGGCTCTTCCACAAACACATTTGCATTGGTGATGCAATTTTGAGGCTTGCAAGGCTGGAGCTGGTAGGGTTTTGTCTTGGCTGAGGATTTTGTCTCGGCTGAGGAGGAACAAAGGCATTTAGGGAGCAGCTTCCCTGGCACATGGCTCCCAGAGCCTGCAGCTTGCACAGCTTCCTGCAAGCCCCCCTTCCTCCTGTGGCACAGGAGTGAGCACAGACAGGGTGTACCTGTTGGTGTGCACCGCCTCTGCCCTCCCACAGGGACAGCACATCCCAGCTGCGTCTCCCTGCCTGGAGTCACACACACGTGTGACCCCTCGAGCTCTGTGTGAGCCTGTCTGCACACTCAGCGCTGTCAGACTGCCTGCCTCCACTGGCAGCCCAAGGCCATGGGGTAGCCTTCATCCTCCTCCTCCTCATCTGCTGCCCCCACATGCAGCCTCCCAGCTGTGGCATCGGAAGCAGCAAAATCCACCACAGGCAAAGCTGAGCCATCCCTGCAGCTGGGAGAACAGCCTGTCCTAGCAGGCTGGTTTCCCCATGTCCCCAGAGTGGTTCCAGTGGGAACCGGACTGTGAAGAGGGGGCACAGAAAGGGCTGAGCCGGCAGAGGAGAGGCCCTGCACAATAGAGCGGCTTCCCCCTGACCTTGCCTTCCTCGTGAAAGATCTGCAGTTCTCCCCTCCTCCCCACTACAAAGGGGCTCCTTTCAGTCCCTAATTCTGCATTTAGAAAACAAAAGCAGATGCATCTAGTTTAGGTTTGGAGAGGGGGAGGCAAGAGCAAATTCTGAAGAACAAAGAGCTTTCCCTGACAGATCTGACTGACAAAGACTTTGTCAGCTCCATCTCTCCCTGAAAGGGCTGGAGCACATCAGGCTGCGGGGCTCCTGGCAGGCAGCTGCTGGGCTGGCGGCTCCCAGCCTGGCCAGGCAGAGCACACGCGTGTGGGACGTGCACGCTCGTGTTCACGGGGACGCAGCCTGGTCCTGGGGCTCAGGGAGGACACCCTTGTTTGTCCCCAGATGGGACCCAGCACCAAGGGCAGGCTGTGCCCCTGTCACCCTCCGTCCTGATCCCCAGGGCATGACTGTGGTCTTTATCCATTCTCCCCTCAGAGCCAGGATGCAGGGTTTGCTCTGTACTCTGCCAGGATTCCAGGTATGTTGACCAACCTTGGCAAACCACTTCCCATCATCTGGAACATCTGAGTCACAGAGAGTGGCCTGGCATGCTGCCCCAAGGCTGGCACCTCGGCAGTGGGATGCATGGATGGGGTTTGCTGATGCCACCTTGGAGAGAATTGGGGCCCCTCTCATGGGCCAGTGTCCGCCCAAGGCTTATGGACCCAAACTGGCTTTTTCTCACCTCGGTTTCACCTCAATACCGTAACCTCCCCCATCTGCCACTGCTTGGCTGCTCCTCTGGGAAACACATTTTTTAGGAGCCCCTGCCTGCCAAACTGCCCAAACGCCATCTTCTTCATGGAGGTGAGGAGCTGCTCAGGGACCAGAAGTGCTTAGGGCACCCAAAGTGGCAGCTTTAGGAGACCTGGCAGGAGCTGATTGAGCAAGCTCAGCCAGGGAAAGCAGAACACCAGTGCCACCCAACCTTGTCTTCAAAGCACCCAGCCCAGCTGTTTTGGCCACTTCCTTGAAATTAGTATGGTATCTCATTTTAAATCACAGCTGATAAAAGCTCTCTGCCCCTGCCCCATCACAGGGCTAAGAGTCCTGGCAGCCTCTTCTTGGGACAGGGCAGCTCCTGCTGTCCTCACATGGAGACCCCAGCGTTGGGGCCAACCCCTGCAGCCAGGCAGGAGCTCTGCTCCCCTGCAATTGTCACACTGAGGGGCTCATTAAGACATCATATGATATTTTATTGTCTGCAGACAGCAATCAAGGCAGGCGATTCCACAGTGGTGCTTGCAGCCAGGCCAGCACTGCAGCATGTCCCCAGACTGGTGTCTTTCCAGCACAGGCACCGACCTCTTCCCCAGGCAGAGAGAGAGAGGGGAGATGGGGGTGAAGGGTGCTTAGGGCTCTGCACACCCACAGGTGCTCCTGGCACAGAGACAAAGCCTTCCCCACACTGCCAAATCTGCCAGGTAAAGGGCTGAGCCATCCATCCCAGAAACCTGCTGCTCAAGGGTTCTGCCAGGCTCAGCTCACTGCCCTGGGCAGTGGAGGTAGGCAGTTACTCACTGATGATCCATCAAAGAGAGCACAAGAGATCATGTCCAAGGGGAGGCTCTGATTTGCTGGGAGGTGAGCAGGTGCCCTTGGAACTGCAGCAGGTATCATCTTCATTGTTGAGGATGATTATCCACTGCAGTGTATCTCCTGTACTGGGAGAGCTTGACTTCTGCCCCCAATTGATTTGCAGAGGGAAATTAATTATGTTTGTCTGACATTGCCCCTCTGGCACTGAGGCTGAGCTGCTGTATGAATGTCATTCTGTTCCAGCCTGGCTTGCTCACAGGGCTGGGATGTTTAATGAGCTCTCCCAGGGGACCTCCAGGTCTTCCCATCAGTTGCCCGGATGCTTGATGCATGCTGAGGCTTCTCGGGCTCCATGGAAGTGCCCACACCCCCAGACAGGTTCAGAGACCTAGGGATGGAGCAGTGCATCCCTGGGCTTGCTGCCTGTGAGTTGGAGAGAGGACAGGCTCTCTGGTGGCCAGATGCTGCTCAGCTGTCCTGATGACATCAGGACATCCCGATGGCTGCCCAGGACAGTGACTGTCTCTAGAGCCAGGGCAAGGCCAGGACACTGCCCATCCTGTCCCCTTGGCTCTCTTCCCTGAGAGATCCTCCTGCTATCTTTGGATTGGCCCCAAAAGATCTCCAGGGGCAGATAAAGGTGCTGAAGTCCATCAGAGCAACAACAGCCACCTCCTCAGGCTGTTATCTCATCTTCACAGGGGGAGGACACTCCAGATAAGAAATGTCAGTAACTTATAGCATAGAACAAGACAAATCACTTGGGGGTTCTCCTCAGATGAGGACTCTGTCCCCTTATCACACCCCTGTAGCAGTACCCATAGCACCCATGCATGGTCCCTCTCCCTGCTGGGAGCTGGGTACATGGGGACTGGTGCCTGGAACTGGTGGGATCCCTATGAGTGTCCAGGGAAAGAACAGCCTGGGCTGATGCCGAGGTCTGTGGACATGGGATTTGCCTGTTCCATTCCTGTGTGGGCTGGGGCTGAGAATGGTGCTGGCAGCTCTACCTCCCAAGGCCAGATGCACTTCACCTTGTTGCTGCAAAGATTCTTCACTTGGATAATCTGCTAATGGCATTTTCTGCACACTGTCATTTGGAAGCCCAACGGCAGCTCCTTCCAGTGGGAGAAGGGCTGTCATTATGTGTCATTACCCACGGGCCATGATTCCTCCCCCACTAACTGGAGCTGTTTTATTCTTTCAAGTACTACTTGGATATTTACAGGGAAAAAAAGCTGGGGACAAAACAACCAGGATGAGAACTTTCCCCTGCAAGAGTATAAAATGAAAGCAATGCAAAACAAACTCAAACAGGTTTAGCACCTGGAAGGAAGGACACAAGCAGTTGAGTCCTTGTGCCCTTCCCAGGCTCTGATGAATGAGGGATCCTAGAGCTGATCTGCAGTGCTTGGTGTAAGGATGGGAAGCAGAGGGGCTGTGAGGAAGGGAGGCCAGAGCAGGATAGAGGGGTGGTTGTGGCTGCATAGCATAATTATTGCTGCCTCCCCATCTTCCTCCACCTCACCCACAGCCTTTGATCCCCTGGATTTGGAAGCAAAGTGCTTTTGAATTGCCATTCATGGGAAGAAGGAGGAGTTTTAGAGGTTCTTGCACCCCGAAGGGCATGACACAGAGGGCAGGAGGGAGCTGTGCATAGTCTGCAGCAGCTGCAGGCAATGACATGCAGACAGCAGCTCCTGCCTGATGGACACAGGGCCAAGACTTCACTGTATTATGGAATCAATAAGTTGAAAAAGACTGTTAAGATCTTTGAGTCCTGATGTCCACAGCCCCTTCCAGAGGAGCTCCCTGGGCACATCTGGATACTTCAGTAGCCAGTTTTCCCTGGGCTCCCAGCACAGTGCCAGTCCCCTTTAACTCAAGGAGTTTGCTCCCAGTTCTCAGGCTGTTTCCTGTCTAGACAGCCCTGGAGAAGCCACTGTATTTATAGACCAGGGCAGAGAGCTGTGCCCACTTGCTCTGCCAAACCCACATGAGCCTGATGCTGCTGGCGAGGCCGGATGAAGATGCCTCCCACACGCTTGGAAACAGGAGGAGGAGGAAGGCAAAGGAAACCACAGACCCTAAACTCTCTCACCCCTCCAGATTGTAAATGGCTCCTCTCACCATCCAGGACTGCTGGCATCCTCTTGCCCTTTCCCTTGTTCTCAAACAGCCAATTTTCTTCTGCCTCCCCCAGGTCCCTGCAGCATCCCCAGGTGGGCAGGGAGTGGGACTCAGTGCCAGGAAAACAATGACTGCAGGGCACTTCCAGGTAAAGGTGACTCAGTCACCAGCACTCCCCCGGGTCTTATCCTGACCAGCAGTTCTGGAGCAGGTGACTGGTGTATACATAGAGCAAGATCTGCACAAGTGCATAAAAGCTTTTAACATTTGATTCATTGATTAATTCATTTGGCCTTAATTTGCTGGGGAGGAGCATTCTATGATACTTTCAGCTGCCAACGTTTGACTTTATTCACCCTTCTCTTGGCTCCTGAGCTGTGGTTGCCAAGGAGGCGTTAGGACCTGTTTTAGCTGATGCTAGAAGACACAGAGCACAACCTGGCTCAGAGGGTGGCCCTGGCAGAGGTTCCTGGCTCAAAGGAAGCTGTTGCAAGGGGGTTTGGTGGCCAAAGGGTGGGAGCTCCTATTCCTGCTCTGAGCGCTGAGAGGTGAGTCAGGACAGAGTGAGGACTCAGAGGTGGGACATGCGAAGCCCCTTCAGCATTCCCAGCCCTTCTCAGCCTCTGCACTGCAGCCCTAGGTGCTCTGAGCATGGGGAATGAGAGGAACAGAAGCCAAACTGGGTTTCCAGGAAGCTTCCCCTTGATGGATTTATAGACATGGTGCCCTTTTTACAGGAGTTCATGCTGAAAACAAGCTGCAGATGCTCTCCTTGGGGTCTCCAGCAACGAGTCCAGATTTACTGCTGCCGCCTCACAGCTGTGCTCTGGGCTGGGGGTTGGTGGCTGCACCCACCCCTCCCAGTGCTGCAGCTACTGGGACAGTGTCACAGAGCTGAGCCCCAGCTGATTGTGCTGCCTGGGGCAGCCTCCATGTCTGCCACTCTCCCACACCGGGAATGTGATCAGCTTCCACCAAGTCTGGGCACTGTCATAGAGCCAAGCCTCATGCCCAGTGGGGGAGCAGAGCATTCCCTGTTGTTCCTGAGAGACCCCAAGGTCAGGTGACTGCAGGGAGAGTGTGCTGGGCAGCTTCAGGGTCAGATTTGGCATGGGACACGGGGTGATGGCTTGGCAGCATGAGGTTAGCAGTCGGACTTGATGATCCTAAGGGTGTTTTCCAACCTAAAGGATTCCTTGATTCCATGAATTCCCCAGGGAGCTCAGTGGCTAAGCTTGTGTAGCCGTGGGGGAGGCAGGTGAGGCTCCAGCCTCTCGGAATACGAAGTGCTCTGTCCCGTAGGCTGAGCGACACGAGGGGTGACCCTGCTGCCGGGGGTCAGCCCGGCCACTGACCTGCTGCAGCCCCCTCCCGGCAGCGCCACGAGCTTCAGGCTCGCTCTGGCTGACAGAGCCGCTGGACAAAACACTTCCTACCCTCCAGCTGGGCAATTCCCAGCCTGAAGATGCAGCAGGCAGCACTGCCTGCTCCATGGCCCTCCCTGCCCCGCTCCTTCCCTCCTTGGCCCTGGGGCTCACCCTGTGCCCAGGCACAGGATTTTGAGTGGTCCCAGGGACCGGGAGTTCCACAGGTGCTCTGTGTGTGTGGACTCTGATGCTTGGAAGGTCTTCCCTGAGGTATCTGCAGACAAGTTCCATCACAACCCGGCACTTCCCATGCTCCTGCCATGCAGTGAGCAGCTGCAGCCTCAGGAAATGCTGAGCTGCTGGCAGCTCCCAGAAAGTCCCCAGAACTGCTGTTGACCAGAGGAGCCATGAAAGTGTCCCTGGAGCATGCCAAGTGCTAGGGCAGAGCTTGCAGAGTCTCCTGCTTGTCCTGTCAGAGCTCCAACACCACCAGCACATCCATCAGGCCCCGAGGCTGGATAAGGTAGGGAAAATTTTGATGCTGGGGCCAGGAGCATCCTGACTGCCCTGCCTGTGTGTGGAGCTGTCAGTGCACTGGGCAAACTAAGGAGAATAGCTCTGGGATTGGAGTCAGTGTGAAAAGTGACTCCCATTTTGAATGGATAAAGCTGCTTTTCTCTCCTATGCTCCAGGACTGCAGAAGCAGAATTCAAGGTTTAATCCCTTCCGCCTGATCCTGCTCGTTAGACATAATGTAATTAACAGGCAAGGAGCTGCAAAGCTGTTTGTGCTCTAGGGTCACATCAGAGAACAACAGGGCACCAACTGCCGCCAGCGCAGGGCAGGCAGCGGAGGAATTCAGGGGGCTCGGTGCATGTGGAGGGCTCCATGCAGGGGGCACATGGCACAGGGGGCACGTGGAATGAGGGGAGGGACCCTGGTGCTGACAGATGTGAGAAGGAGCCACCTGCGAGCCCAAGGCGTCGTCCCCGAGCCCCATCCTGCTGCTGCCTCTCGGCATACAGCCTCCACCCTGGAGGCTGCAACACCAAACCCTCCTGGGCCTGGGCTGGGGGTCCCAGCACCACCACCCTCTTGCGGGGGTGCAGTGACTGCTCCCCCCAACAAAACAAGGGGGAAAGGTCTGGACTGGGCAGGGAGCCCCCGGGCTGCCCCCATCGTACCGACCCCTCCCCACCTGTCACGCTCCGGCTCTGTGGCCCTGCTGGAATAAAAGGCCCCATTTATTTGAGTTGTGCTAAATAAGTCGGCACAGCCTCACTGGCCTGGCTGAAGACACCCCTGGCTGTCCTCGGGAATGTCCCGGGGTGCCAGCTCCAAAGGCAGCTGTGGTGGGCCTTAGATCTTTATGGCCAGTAAAGGGGTCCATGGCTAATTTATGCCCCTCCTATAATTTACAGCCTCTTTACAGCTGTTGTAAAATGACCTATAAATCACAGGCAACATCATAGCGCAGGGACAAAGCCCCGGCATCGTCACCTGCCAGTTGGCTGAGCAGGCGGCGGGGCGGAGCCCAGGGCAGGTACATCCCGGCTGGAGCCAGGCACTGGGAGCACTGAGCAGGGCTTGTCAGCTGCCGCAGCCCACTTGGGACCCCGGCCGAGGCACTCAGCACTGCCACTCCTTGTTCTCGACTCCCGGCTGCCTGGGGACGGGGGTTCCCCACCGCTGCCTCCACCAGCTGGGGGATGCCCCTCGATCCCTGGCACAGGGACGGCTGATGCAGTGTCGAGGGCCACTTGCGGCATCGTGGGGTCGGATGGGACTGAAGGGAAGCTCGGTGGCTTCGCTCGGACGTGCTGGCAGAGGCTGCTGCTCGCGGTGCCCTCAGGAAGGGCTGACTCAATCCCTTGTGGGGAGGAAGCGCAAACCCCCGGAGCCTCGGCATCCGCGCTGGCAGGAGGTGGTTTGTGCTTGGGCTGGAGCGGAGCCTCTGGATTCCCTCTGCCGCTTCCCACACGGCAGGGACGGGGCTTCTGTTGCGCAAATTGCCGGGGCGAATGAGGAGGGAGCTCAGGGCGGAGAGGGGGCCGGGCACAGCCCCGTCTTTGTGCCCAGGTGTGAGAGCAGAACAGGAGCCTCTGTGGCACCCGCACCCCGGCACCCAGCACTTCCTAACACTGAACACTCCCAGGCTCGGTGCTGTGGGTGCTGCTCTGCTCCTTGGGGGCATCCCATGGGATGCGGAGGGGCAGGGGGTTAACCCACAGCTCCACAGAGCCAGATATGGCCACTCCACTCCACTGCCAGTGGTTATTTCAACTCCTCCAAGGCCCATGTACACTCCAGGATGATGGGTCCGTGGCCCTGGCATGCAGCCAACAGGCTGGGGCCATGTCCTCGGCTTGCACCTGTGTCTCATTCCTAAAAGCCAGGCTTGGCTCTGGTCCTCTTCCTTGCCCAGGCTTTAAATAGTGATCTGCTCACTGTGTTTCTGTATGTATATATATTTATATGCACCAATTACAGACTAAAGTAGTGTGCAGAAAAACACAGTGGGTGTTTTAGGTGACAAACGTTCTAGAGGGACAATGGCCCAAGTTTACATCTGCTGTGACAACTTGGAGGCACCTGGCTGCTGCCTGGTGGTGTTGGACCCCAGTTTGAATAAAGATGCAGAGGACGGGGGTTCCTCCCAGGCCTGGGACAAACAGGGATCTGCAGTTTTGGTGCCTGGAGGGACAATGGGAGTGCCCAGCATGGGACTGGCAGAGTAACCGGGGAGGACCGGGGAGATGGAATTTAACCAGTGGCAGCGCTGCCACCAAGGTCCCCAGTGCTACACAGGTGATGGAACAGCTCAGCCTCCTCAGGGATGTCCTGCCCAGTGCAGGCACCCGGCTGCACTGTGCTGAATCCAGCGGGTCTCTGGCAGCAGTGCCAAAACCAGAGGCAGTGGGAAGAGGGGAGTGGTTTGGTTCTCAATTGCCAGACCACAAAAATATTAGGTGGGCAGGAGGGGACTGCCCAGGGACAAGTCCGGTACTCTCCAGCCGCAGTGGGCTGCGGTTGCATCCGGCATGGCAGGACACAGTGGGGAGGAGCAGGACTGGGGCCAGGGCTGCTGGAGTGAGGATGCTGGGAGGCATCTGGGGCTGGGCCATGGAGCACATTTCTGAAATGCTTTAGGTTATTCTGGTTAAAAAACAACAAACCAGAAAGCGAAATTTTATCTGTGAGAGAAAATGAGAAGTTTCAGTAAAAAATCTGCAGATGTTCTGTCCGGGTTTGTTTTGACCCAAAGGCCAGATCGGTGTGGGAACACTCCAGTGCCTTCCCACTGCTACTGCTGCTGTTCCTCATCCCACCGTGATGGGACCCACTAGTATGGGAGCAACGTGCCACCCCTCTCCCATTCCCAATCAGCTCAGGCCCGGGTAGCAGCTCCTGGCTCCAGGTGTTTGGTTTTTTTTTTTAATCTGCTTAAATTTGCTTTTTCCTTTGTTGGGACAAAGGCTCCAGCAGTTCCAAGCTCATCCCTGCAGATATTGCAGCTGCCTGGGCACCTGAGAAGCTGCCACTTGGCTCCAGACTGGCAGCTCCAGGAGAGAGAAGCAGCCAAACCCATTCCTGGCACAGCTGCCTGGGCAGCGGTGCTGGAGCAGGGACTGGTTGTGCTGTGCAGCTACCAGCAAGCTGTGAGGCGCAGAGGTGACCCAGCCCTGCCACCCACCCCATGGCACACAATGTTGCCTCTGATGGGAATCCTGGCACAGCCTGACCCATCATGAGGAGCTGAGGGCTTAGGGCTGGCGCTTGGGATAAACCTCAGTCTGGCCGCTCCTGTGTCCCAGTCTTGTAGAGCTGGCACTGGGGCTGCACTGAGCTGGAACCTGGCATGAGGGGCAGGGCAGCATCACATGATGAGCACCTTCCTTCTCACCAGTGCTTGCAGCTGGACCCTCCAGGGGTTCCATGGCCAGGATGAGGCCCCCTGCCTTGATTTGCCCTGGGAGGAGGAAGCGTGCGCGGGATGTTCCTGCAGGGATGTGCTTCTAGAGCAAAGCTCCTAATTATAAGGGCCGACCTGCACTGTAATTTAAAGTGAACTCAACAGACATGTCTAATTTGTGGCTGGGAACAGATTTAACCTGCAGGATGGGCACCGGGAACCTGCCAGCCCAGCCCTAGTGCAAGTTGTGGGTATGGTGTCACTTGGCTGTGGATCAGAGGTACAGCCTGGGCTCGCAGGGCTGGCACTGGCTGCAGGGATCTGCACCCACAACTCTGGGGTGCAGCCTCTGCTCGGGGCTCCCCCAAATACTGAGCGAGGCAAGGGATGCCCCACAGCAGCTGGGCTGTGGGCAAAGCTGGCTCAGCCTCCCCTGGGATTCTCCAGGGTTCTGGGAGGCACGGGGTGTGTCAGCTGTGCTGGAGGAGGTCCTGCTGCTTTCCTTCCTACCCTCGTCTGAAATAGGAAAGGGAAGGAGGGATATAAAGGGAAAATGATGTCACAAAAGTTGCAAGAGGGACAGAGGGAAAATCAACAGGCATGTTATTGGAAGCAAAGCCACCCAAAGTTTTCCAAGCAGCTCTTGCCAGCAGCCCTGGCTTTGGAGTGGGGACCATGCTGCAGCCCGGCACTCCAGAGGCTGCTCACGTATCCCCACCACTGGGCTGCTCCCAGCACTTGCCTGTGATAAATTTTCTGATGAATTATTGAACAGTGATGCTGTTTTGCTGTGTCACCCCAGTACCTGCTGTGTCTCTGGCAGTTGCGAGCTGATGAGCTGCCACATCCTGATCCCTGGACCAGAAGGTCATGGGTTCCAACAGCAGAGCCTGTTTTCTCTTCTCTGCTTTGTCTCACCAGCAGACAGCTGAAACCACTCTTCTCCCTGGAGCATGACCCACACTTCTGGAAACTTGTCCATCTCCCAGGTGAAGCTCTCTGTGTTTTGCAAAGCACTGGCAGAAATTCTTGGAGCGTGGCAGAGAAGGGATGTGTGGATCCATTGCAGGAAAAGGCTGGCACGAACCAGCATGCTCCTTGGTTTTGGGCTGCCTGCACTGCTCCAGGAGAGCTTCCATCCCTGGGAGAAGGCAGGGGGTCCCATGGGATCCTGCAACTCTACGGCACTGGCTGACAGCCCCGGACAGGATGGGATGTATCCAGCCAGGCTTGCTAGACTGCTCCTAATGGGATCATCTCTGGCTGATGCACAGGGCACTCTGAGACAGGCATCATTCCTGTGCTTACCAACTCATTAAATAGGAAAAGGGAAATTAAGGATGAAGAGCAGAGTTTGTGGGGAGGAAGGAGCCGGGGAGGGGGATGCTGTGCTCTGTCTGCAGGAGCTGCTGCAGTGGGAGCAGCCGCCGGATCAACAACCCCAGCAGTAACACAAACCTGGGCTGTTTTCACTCCTGTAAGTGCAAACTAATGCATTATTTACAGGACATGAGTAAAGCATCTAGGGAAGCACTCCAGAGCAGCTCTCTTCTTAAATACAGGAAATTATTTGAAAACACTTAGAGTCCGTGGGTTCACAGATTTGAAGACCAGAAACACCATGAGGTCAGTGTGCCTCAGCCTGGCTGATGGGTCTCCTGCAGCCCTCCACAACACCCAGAGACGGAGTTACTCCTCTCTCTCCCTCCTCCCCCCATCATCCTCTCTCTCACAAGCATGCGCTGGTCCCCGTGCAACCCCTGAGTGCTCCTGGCTGCTGGCTCTGGCTGTGCCATCTATTTTGTGGTATGATTGAAGAGCTCTCCAGTGCCCGGCATTTGCTGCCCATGGAGGCACTTACTCACTGCAATCAGGGAGGCACTTCAGCTCCTTTTGATTAGCTGAACAGAGCACTGCGGAATGGGGCCCTGCCTGGGCTCATCAGGCTGGAGGCAGCACCCTGTGGAGATGCAGCATTCCATGGAGAGGCTTCCCAGCACCCCATGGAGATTCTTCCCAATACTCTGTGGAGATGCTCCTCAGCACCTCAGGGAGATGCTCTTGATCCAGTGATGCTGCTCCCACTCCCACTGCCCAAAAGGGGGATGTTGTTGACTGCTGGAGAGGCCCCTGCCTGTGCTGCAGCTCCCTGGCACATGCAGGGAGAGATTTTTCAGCTCCTGACTTGGCTGGGATGCGGCTCTGAGACCTCTCAGCGCTGGGACACTGCAGAGCAGCCAGACTCGCTTCTGTGAGCCCAACCCTGCAGGTAACAGACCGGTTGCTGGGCAGAGAACAGGCTCGAGGGTGCAGTTACAGCACAGATATTGCACCTTAAAGATGCCAGGGTGCTGGAGATAGCCCTGACTCCCAAAATTTGTGTGCTCATAGAAGCCCCTCCCCAGGAGCTGGCAGCCAGCCCCCAGAAATCTGCTCCAGCAGACTTTGTGAGGGCAATATAGGGCTGGGGCCAGCCAGGAGCCACAGGTTACTCCAAACCAAAAGCGCTAAAAAGCAGGAAAGGCTTAAACCCTCCCTTCGGAACAAGCACAGCCCTCCGGGTGCTGCTGAGACGTGTTACCGATAAATCAGGGTGATTAGTGGGTTTGTAAAGCCGGGAGCATCGATCCAGGTGGGAGCACTCAGCCAGCACTCCAGGCAGCCGACCCACCGAGCAGGCTAATGGACATGGATGTATTTGCAGGAACATCCGATGAGATTGTTGCTGTGGGGTTTTCACTTTTCCAGGGTTGTGAAATCAATTGCCCTGACCTGGCGTCCTCATCCCAGGGTCCTGCACTGCCTGCCCCGGTCCCACTGGTGCTCTGTCTCACCAGTGATGGGGAAGATGATTTTGGGAATATGATACAGAAATGGCTGCCTTGCACCAAGAAATGGAAGATTTTTATAAACCTTCTCCGGCTCGTTCTGCCTGTGTGATGAGAGTTTTTCCCCCATTCCCACTGGAAACATTAGTGGGCCTACTGCAGGGGGAACGAACCCTCCTCCCTCCTCAGCACCATCTTGAGAACCACGACTGAACCCTGCCAAAACTGGGATTGATGCTGGGACCCTTTGGTGAGCACAGAGCACATTATCTCCTTTCCTGAGGCCTAATTAGGGTCTGAAGTCAAAAGTGTATTTCCTCTCACTCAATGGAGCTGTGAGAAGTTAGAAAAGGAGCTTTTTGGTTACAGTGCCCTGAGCTGTAGTGGCATAGCCTGCAGAGCCTTGGTCCTGGAGCTTTTAAAAAAAGGTTTCCATCTCATCTGTCTTCAGGCATCTAAAGATGCAGGATTCCCAACAGGATCCGGGCTGCTGCTGTTTGGAGTCGGAAGGGAACAGGGGAATTCTTTGGAGCTCTGGATGGGAACGGCTGTGTGCTAATGGTGCACTGGAAACCTGAGCCCACCCGACCAGGAATTTGCTGGCAATAGCATAAAACAAAGGCTCTGTCCTGGGAAGTCAAAATGCCGGCAGAATTATGGAGATGCATACTTCAGCTTGTTTTCAAGAAAGACACTTCGCAGCGACCAGCCCAGAGATTTATGCAAAGGCAATGCAAATGAGGCTGATAAATATGTAGTAGGATGGAAAAGGCGACAAAAGGTGGCTGTGCGAGGCTGCGAGTGACTCCGGCACATGACCCGGGGCGGGGGGGGGCTCATCCTGGCGTCCGGAGGCGCCCTGACACACAGCCTGGGCTCTGCAGGAACCTCTCTCTCTCTCTCTGCTCCCCAGGGCATGTCTCAGGCGTGCTGGAAGGGACGAGAACACCCGCAGCGCTGGTTCGTGCTCGGGTGCCCCTTTTCCAGCATCCTTGCCCCGCACACGCCGCTGACGGAACTTCCCGGGGCTCGCTGCAGGTGAATCGCGTTGCCCAGAACCCCCTCCCGAGCTCCGCCAGCACAGCAAAATGTCTGTGAAACCCAGCGGGGGCGGAGGAAAAATTCTCGAACAACAACTGGATGCTGCCAGAGGATGCAGCAGCCGGCTCAGAAGAGAAATGCCTCCCCGGCGCGGAGAGGCCAACTGCTGCCACCAGCCAGGGACTCCTTGGCTGCACGGGGCCGCGGGGAGCGATCGTTCGGCAGCGACGGGGCCGTCAGGAGGAAACGCTCTGCCAGCTGAGCCCAGCACTGCCCGGCTGCCTTCTTAATGCTTTCCAGTAATCTGTTAAAATAACTGGAATAAATCAATAACCGCACGCTTGATCTCCCCCTCCTGCCAAGGAGCCCTCTGGGGGCTGTGGAGAGGGAGGGCCGTGGGGAAGGGCTGAAGGGCGGCGGGAGCTCCTGGCAGAGCCCTGCCGGGTGCCCCTGCCCCTGGCAAGCCCCATCTCCCGCAGGAGTCCTGCGCTTCCCGCGGCCTGTGCAACGCTGCCTGTCTTCCTGCTCTCATCCAAGTTAGGAAGGGGCTTTTGTTCCGTTCGCCCGGCCTCATTTCACCGGCTTTGTTTTTCTTGCAATGCCAGAGTTCGTGATTTCTGCTGAATTCAGCTGCCGGGTAACAGCGTGTGTTTGCATAAGTTATCGCCGCCCAGCCTCACACCCGGAGGGCTCAGGAAGACTTCGGTTCAAAGCAGCCCCTGTTCCTGCAGATGCCAGAGGAAACACGGCTCCCTCGTCGGAGGGTGATGGTGTTAGCAGGTTTTGCTGCTCATAAATCAGAACTTCCCTAGAAATCACCCATCTGGTATTCTCACGGGCCAGCAGTGGGGTGGGAAGGTCCTGAGCCCCTCAGAATGCAGGGAGCGTTGGTGCAGGGGTAGCACCACGGCCCCATCCCAGCGCGGGACTTCAGGGCTCTCTGGTGGTGCTGTAGCTTCCCTGGTGGTGCAGGAGCACCCTGTGAATCCTGCAGACAAGGATTTGCTCATGATTCAGGGGACGAAGCTCCAGCAGCAACCTGCGTCTCGCTCGCATCCCAGATTTTCTCCTCACTCTCCACTCGCCCTCCTCTTGCTCAGACATTTGTTTAAAAGCGCGTGGCCTGGGAGCAGCCCTGAGGCAGCTCCTCTCCCTCCCGCACCGGTGTCATTTTCCCTGCGGCGCTTCTTCCCCATAATTCACGGCTGGATCCCGGGTTTTGACACTCCGATCACTCCAGATAGGAATTCTCCAGCATTATTATGCAGATGAGCTTATGAAAGCCTCGGAGTGCTTCTTGTCTGTGCAGTGAGGGGGGTTAAAACAAAGCGGTGTTTATTCCTCGGGTGTGGGAGGAATGCCAAGTGGCATCGCTGGGCTGAGCATCGTCTGCCCAGGACCAGAGATGGGGCTGCCGCCACCCCCAGACTGCTGCAAGGGGAAAACCGTCTTTTTCTTGCTCTTTTGCCTTGGAAAATGGCATTTCGATGCCCTCTGACTTTGGTTTTTCTTATATGAGTTTGAGGCAATGGGGAGAGGTTTGAGTTCCAGCATAGCCGGCCCTGGCCCCCCATGCCAGGTGTCTGCAGGCAGGGAGAGGAGGGCAATAAGAATCACCTGGAGGGGTCTGGGGGACGTGGATGGGGATGGAGGTGAAAGTGCCTGTTTTCTTCTCACAGCTATGTCCCTGACTGCATTTCCATGGAAAGCCTAGAGTGCTGATAAATAAAGGAGATCTCTGCTTCCTGCGGGCGTGGGGGCTGCAGCAGCACTGCGCTGCCGCAGTGCAACAGGAGTGGCAACAGTGCTGACAGATATCACCTGAAGATGGATAGGACGGCTGGGCACTTCATTCAGGAGAGATGGAAGAAGTGAAAGATGTGTTAAATGGCAGTAACCCCTCGATGAAGTATTTCTCCACATCAGGCACCAGTAAATGATGGCTGTTGTACACAGCCTCGATTGCTTCACGTCTGCTTACAGCCTCCATTAGAAATCATCCATGCTCTCTAATCTTGCTCCCCTGCCCATATATTACCTGTGGGGTCGATGTTCTACACAAATGCCTTATAATGAAATCATAAGCAGAAGAAAATCACATTTTAATAGAAATCCTATTGGGTAACATGCCTTGCCAGAATCGCATTACAGGGCAGATTCAGGGGGAGGGGGGAGGGGGGACACTCTTTTCTCATATTGGGTTGGAAAAAAAACCCAGCCACGGTTGAGGGGACCTGTATTTTCTCGAGTCCATGGTAATGTGCTTGGAGCAGTAATGGAAGCTGCTCCAGCTTTTGGGGGCACAGCATTCCCATTGAGACAATCCCACCAGTGGAGCATCCTGCCAGGATGGTCTGACTGGTGGCACAGTGCCTCTGCCAGGATGGTCCTGGGCTGGACGGGTGAAATTCCACTTTCGAAGGTTTTTGTTCTGTGCAGACTCCTGATCATTTTCATGGAAAGTTTTGCTGTGACACCACATTCTCCTAGAGCCAACCTGGATCTATTTTCCAATTTTCCATCAAAAAATTGGGATGTTTTTCAAGTAGAACAAGGCCTATTTCCAAGGAATATGGGCTAGGCTTTGACCTGTTTTCCAAGAAAAAGGGGATTTTTGCTTTAAAAACATGCCAAAAGATTGTTTTCTCAGGGCTTTTTCTTCTGCATAAAAATTGCAGTTTCATTGAAATTGAAGGAAGAAGGGAATGAAAATCCTTATCCAAGGCTCTTTGAAAGAGGAGCTGCAGCATGAGGGGTTCATCCTCCCACAGCCACCCTCTGCGCTGGCCCCTACTCGCTGCTCTGGAGCAGGGGCATGGGGTGCCTTTGCCGGACCATGGAGCATGGGAATGGGCAAGAAGCAGCCCAGACCCAGAGACTCCAAATTTTTCTCAGCTCTGCCCTTGACCTTGTGCTCAGAACAGAGCTGGTGGACATGGCTGAGCACATCCTGCTCCTTCTGTGCCGGCACCTCGAGCCCGCGCCACTGTCAGCATCAATAATTAGATCCATTTCTGCTCCAGCAGGAATTTTCTCAGCCCATGTAATCGAATCACCCTCGAGGTGCAGGAGACATCATGGCCGTTGCCATGGTCCAGGGCAGGGATGGAGACTGGGAGAGAAGCAGAGGGGCAGGAGGGTACAGTGAGTATGGGCAGGGAGCTGCATCCCAGCAGAGCCAGCAATGGAGCACTAGCTGCAGTGGGAATTGTAGTGATCGAATGGGAATGCAGAGAGCAGAGAGGGAAAGAGGAAGAGCAGGAGGTTCGCTGTATTTGCACAAGAAGCTTGTATTTTGTAGGAGTTTTTAATGATTTTTACATAGCAGTGTCAGAGATAAAGCCAGTGTTCCCTATCTACTGGCATGGACCACAGCACCTTCTCCTCTCAGAGGACTCTGGGCTGCACTTGAGGCCAGTCCCCATCACCACCCCATCCTACCATGCCCAGTGTCCCCTTCCTGAGAGGATTCTCAAGGGGTTATCAAAGGAACTGTGGAAAAATAACTAGGTAGGAGCATCCTGCTGCACAGTGGGCACCAGCTTCTGGATGAGTTTTTATGGCACATTTTCTGCAGTTCCAAAATCATCTTACTTCTCTCTGAGGGTCTGGCCAGGCCATAGTGAGGTATGTGCTTGATGAGCCTTATCTTGTTCCTTGCAGCCATTCCAACAGGGTAGGAATGGGAATAGAAATCTCACTGGCAGCTGCCCTGGTGGGTCCTCCACAGGGAGGCTCAACCCTGGGAGCAGTGGCCCTCTACAGGAGACACCCAAAGCTTTGCCAGGCTGAGAGGAGCAGCTGAAGCAGAAGAGCTTGTCTGGGAGCCGAGGCAGTGCTCAGCTGTGTCCGATGTGCAGTTAGGAAGAGGTTGCATCAGAAAATGCTTGGCACAGGGCAGCTGCTCTGAATTACAGTGAAAACTGCTGATAATAACAACCACCTTCCCCTTCACCACTGATTCCCCAGAGAGGCAAAGGCAGTCCGTGATCTGCCACCCCCAGCCCCATCCTTTGTAGCAATATTGGATCACTGGGGCAAGGAAAAGCTGCCCAGTCTGTTCCTGGTGCTCTCCCAGCAGCCTGTGTGTCCCTATCAGTTTAAGAAGAAGGATGTTACTTCATTTGCTTTGATTCCTCCAAGAAGCCCAAAAGAAGCTGGAGAAGCTCCCTTGGGGCCCGGAGCTCCCCTGCAAGGCAGCAGCTGAAAGGGATTGAAGCTGTAGCAGAGGGCTCCATTTTCCCAATGAGGCATTTAAAGTGGGAAGGGCTTGGAGCAAGGCAAGGGGCTCCCATGCTAATGGGGACCATCATCTGCAGTCCCTCCCTGTCACATCGGTCCTGCAAACAACTTACATCAGAAGTGAAATTACTGGCTTGCATCTGCTGGACCTTGCATTTAGTGGAATAACTCTTTTCAGGTATTTTGGGAAGTCTGACAAACGTGCCCCTTGCTGTGGTTCCTGCGTGACCTCCTCCACACCCGGAGCCCACCAGCATTGCAGGCGACACGACTTTGTTCTGCTCACGGGTATTTGAGGGTGGTGCATGAACACCCCGGCCTTTTGCAAACTGGGAAAGCGGTGGCAAAGAGGTGCAAGGTGTTCAGCAGAGAGGGGCTCCCTGGTTAACAGAGGGATCCAACCCCATGGGGCAGGCAAGGGCAGGGATGGGAGCGGTACTGATCAGACCCCAGAGCCTCTTGGCAGTGGGGACCAACCACTGTGGGGGGCACATGCATGGGCAGGGATGTTCCTCTGCACTGCTGCCCCTGCATGAGAGAGGTGGGAAGCAAGGGGCCAAGGCGAGAGAGCTGAGACTCCCCCTGGTAGGGGAGTAGTGCCCCAGTGCCGCCTGTGTGTGGCCTTTACGGCCCGTGACCAATCGCCCTGCTCAGCCCGTGCTGGCACCGGCAGCCGGGGCCTTTCATCCCAGGCAGGAATGCCAATTAAACTTTGACTTTCTCGGTGTCACTTACCCAAGAGCTCAACTCTAACCCTTTGCCTTTCATATCGAAAACCGAGCTGTGCCACGCCTGTTAACATCTGCACAGATGTTTGGGGAGGGAGAGGAGGGATCCAGCCCTGAAGCGACCTTGCTGGTGCCACTCCTCTCCTCGAAGCCCCACCAATGTTTGCCGAGAGTGTGGCTGAGCACCAGGATGCAGGCAGGAGCTGCAGCAGCTGAGCCTGGGTGTCACACACGCCCTCCCATCAGTTTTAGGTTGAACTGCTCTGCCCAGAACTTGCATTCTCTTAATGTGACCTTGATGCAGGGGTGGGAGAAGAGCCCCCCCTTAGAGTGCCACAGGCTCTGCCGAGTGACGTGATGGTTATCAGAGTGCATTGCTGGGTTTCCACGGGGGAGGAGGAATTTCCAGGGATGTCTACATCCCTGTGGAATTCTGGCCTTGCCTTGTGCCTCCCTTGGCTGAAGGGTGCTAGGCAAAAGAAGGGCTGCCATGAGGACTCCTATGGAATTCCTACATCCTCTCACCTCTCATGCCTTTATCTCTTGAATCCTAAAAGAGCAGATGTTCTGAGCACAACCACAAGCAGAAACTCTCTGGCTGGATTTGCAGCCTTAGTTCAATTAACCACCTGAGCCCCATTCTCTCTGTTGGCAGCAGCCTCTCACTTTAATTAATCTTCTCACTCTATCTGCAGGGAGGACACACTGGCTGCTGTGCCTGGCTGCAGCACGAGCCCTGCCTGGTTTTATGGCTCGTGTGAGAGCAGGGCACACGCTGATCCCCACCCTTTGTCCCCAATGGGGAGCAAAGGAAATGGGGTGCAAAAGGGCACCCTGCTGTGCCTGGACCCAGCCCCACATCTGCTGGCTGTGGAACTTTACACAACAAAGAATGTTTTCAGGAGAAAAGCATGGAGGAGGAGATATGAGGGGAAGGCTGGGTGCTGTGTGGGAAAGGGACTGGCCATGGCTTGCCTGGGTCTCCCAAACGTGTGCCACTGACTCCAGTTTCCCTCTCAGAAGGGAGGGAACGAAAGAGCAGCAATTGCTGTCTGGCCTGGGGGGCTGCAGACCCCAGCCACAGCCTCACCTGCTGTCCTGCTAAAGAGTCCTTGGCATGCCAGTGGCAATTATTTCAGCCATAAAATCTAAATTCAGTTCCTTTATTGATCTGGCCTGTAACTGGATCCAGCGTGCAAACAGTACAGAGCCTGTTTCCACAGACCTCATTTTCCTTGAGCCTTTCCAAGCTACCCTTGGTCTTCCTGGGAGTCCCTTGGGCTCTTGCAGCCAGGAACCACCCCCCACCCCGGGTCCTGCCTGGGGCAGGGGCAGCTCTGAGCAAGGCTTCCCAGCCCATCCAAGCGCTTTGCCTGCAGCAGGACAGGGATGCCTCAGCCTTTGGAGCAGAGCTCCTGGTCTAAGCACAGGGAAGTGGTGCTGGCCAGGTTTGCATGTGGCTTCCTGGGTCAGATCTTGTGCCAGGCCTTCCAAAAATAGGTCGTCTATTTTAATCCATTTGTTATTTCTTCATGGCTTTCACAAAGCTCTTGTTGTTCCTATGTACTATGTCTATTTATCTTCTCCTCCCAAACTCTCCTGCTCCACACCAGCAACAGTGGATGACAGAGTGCTGGGGGTCTCTCTGGAACTGGGCTGGGACCTCATGTGGACCCTCACTGGTCCAGAGCCTGCCAGGGTAGCCCACTGGATGCTATTTAGATGCTTCTGTGGCCCAGTTGGGCATTTTGAGGAGGCTCCTGCCTCTTTTTCCTTCTCCTACAGTTACAGGATGGTACTCAAGAGATTGCTTTGGGAGATGGATGAGATGAGAGTGGGATGAGAAGGAACTCACTGCTGCCAGGAGTGTGGTCTGGGATGGTTATCCCCTTCTGCAGAGGGAAACACAGTTGCTGCTGCCTGCACTGGGAGGAGGCCGGAGCAGAGGTGCCCTCGAGTAATCCCTCTTCCTCCCCCAGCAGCTGCCAGCATGGGCTTACAGTTTTTCTCAAGGTTTTATTAGTGCCTGGTACAGACCCAGGCCTCCTGCCTCTGCCGAATTGTCAAGCTGCTCATAAACCAGAATGATTTTGGAATAACTAATGCTGAAACTATTCCATATCATAAAGGAACCACGGCTCCTTCCCTGCCAGAAACGCTCTGCAGCGATGGTGCTCCTGAGCCCTGCTGAGCTACAGAAAACATGGCCACTTAATTAGATGGAAAAGCACCCCATTCCCGAGCACCAGGGAGTAGGCATGGAGGTAACCAGCATGGCGTGGGGTTTGCTGGGGTGACAGGATGTTTACAAATGTGTGCACAGCTGTGCTGGGCTCTCGGAGATGCCTGGCCACAGCGGGGAGATCACAGAATCCTGAAATGGCTTGGGATGCACCTTAAAGCCCATCCCTGCCATGTGCCCCCCCTCCCCCCCACCATGAACATGTCCCACTATCCCAGGTTGTTCCAAGCCCCATCCAGCCTGGTCTTGAACACTTCCAGAGATGTGGCGGCCACAGCTTTTCTGGGCATCTGTGGTACTGAAACGGGCTCTAAGATCTCCCTGCAATCTTCTCTTCTCCAGGCTGAAAAACCCCAACTCTCAACCTGTCTCCAAAAGAGAGAGCTAAGTCCCTTGGAAGCCTCCCCACCCAGCACCCCTCCTGCTCTGGCACAGAGCTGAGGGTGGCTCCAGCCTGGGCTGGCAGCTCACCACGGGGCTCAGCCCCATCCCTCTTCCCATTGACATGCTGGTGCTGGGTGTTGCCCTTCCTGGGAGGGGCCCAGGACCAGGCAGGATCCAGCTCGTGGCAGGATGCTGGTTCTCTGCTCATCTGCTGGGCTGAGGGCGGGAGGAGGCTGCTGGGGCGGGGGATCGGGTTCTCCCCTCTGTGGTGCAGTATCTCCTTGAAGCGTGACAGCCACGATTGCTTCCAGATGTTCGCCTCCTCGCCTCCAGCCGGCTGGGGGGGATGTGGTAAACTCCACGATGGAAACCAAAACCCGGAGCAGATGTCCTGTGTCAGCCTCAGCAAGGCACGCATCTGGCCCCAGCGCGAGGGCACCCGTGCTCCTCCCGCGCGGCTGAGCCGGGCTCACGGCGCTTCTCGCAGGATCCGCCGTGCTCTGGGTACCGGCGGGAGGGTGGCTCGTGGGGCTGACAGGAAGTGTTTTGGGAGGCTGTGCAGCACCTGCCCCAGGTCTGCCAACCCCTCCTTAGTGCCGTGCAGACTGGGACCTTGAGGTGCGCTGTGGGGCAGGGTGCGGCTGGTGCCGCGTGTCCTCTCCTGCCCAGCCCTGCTGCCACACCAGAGATGTGGGGAAAGACTCATGATGTCCCTGGTGATGTCAGGATGGACTGGGGTTGGTGACATCATAGGATAAATTGGGTTGGAGGAGGGACCTCTGCCTGTAGAGGCTCTTGGCAGGCAGCAGCGATTAGGGAAGAGCAGAGGGGAGCCTGAGCACACACTCAGCTCTTGCCCAAGGAAAGATGTCCGGAGGTGGGAGATGCCAGGACGTCGGGGCTCAGCTCTGCAGTGGCACCACACTGCCCACCTGGGCTTTGCCTTCCCTTGAGGAGCTGCAGGAATATCCATCTGAGATAGAGCCCAGCCGCAGACCTGGGGGCCTCCCCTGCAGCCTGCACAGCCCTCTCCAGCCAGTGCTGTGACACCTTGGAACTCTGCCTTTACCTTGGATCTCACTTCCTCCCTCACACCCAGCACTCCTAACAGCTATCCCTGTGTCCCTCCTTCACAGAGGACTCAAGAGAAGCAATTAATCTCAGTAACAGGCTTTGAAGAGCAGAAGTGCTGCCTAAGCACTGGGCTGTCTCCTTTTGATGGGGTTAACCATGCTGGAATATGAGCAAAGACATTTGGAGTAAATTAATAAAGAGTTTAATGACATCCAAAAGTTAGGGGGATGGAGCATTTGAAAGGGGTTTATGGCTTTATGAGCAAAGGAGAGCAATGCAAAGGGCGTGTTTTCTACATCAACTCTGTTCTTTGGGCTCCCTGAACATGATGAAGCCTTTGTGTTTTTTACCAGGGTGCATCTGTCACTCCGGTCAGGCCACACGTGCACATCCCAAAGCCTGGTGCTCCCCTGGCAGTGCTGCTGGTGCAGCACGGCTGCCAGACACCACGCGGAACGTGGCCATCTTCTGATGCTCCACAGTGGGAGGATTTGTGTGAATGCATTGGCTGGCACTGCTGATCCTCACACTGCCAACGCTGGCACGGCTGATGCCGACTTTGCCAGAGCTGCAGTGGGAAGGTCAGGGCACTGCAGTTTCCCTACAGGTGATGACGAAGAATCATTAAAATGCAGCAGGTGCCATGGCCTGTTTTGCTCTGAGATCTCGCTGCTCCAAGAGCACTGCAGAGATAATGTGTTTTCCTAGCGGTGTATTTATGAGAGTCGAGATATGAACACTTGGCCAAGCTCCCGGAGCGAGTGTCTGATGCCGCACACCCCGTAGATGGTGTTTTTCATGTTGTTTTTATATTTTTAGCCTGATTAATACCCTTGTGGTGGCTGGAGCATGGAAACTGCTTTATGTTTTGCCAGCAGGTTCTGAAGCCAACGTGATTTACGCAGCAGCTGGTGGAGTGGGAGACACTGATGCAGCAAAGTGTTCTTCACCCACTTCCTCAGCACCTTCCTGATGGATTGTCCCTGCCTGTCAGCTGGGATCAGCTGGCCATGGCATCTCCTGGGACATGATGCTTTCCCCATACCAAATTTTGTGGTGCAAAATGCCTTTCCAAAAAATGCCTTTTGCTGATAATCCCTAAGGGTCCCAAAGCAGGGCCCAGAGCTGCGTGGGGAGATGTTCTTCCCTGCACATCTGCTTGGGAAAGCAAAGGAGGGAGCACCCAGTGTGCCCTCCCTCTGCTCAATGCCTATGGCTCTGCATGAGTACCTGGGAGAGTATAACACCTAAGCTGGGAGGGGGAGGGGGAGAAAAGCCCCCAGGGTGCACCCTGGTTCTGGGGCTCCTCCAGAGGTGCTCCAGATGTCAATCTGACATTAATTAGGTGGTTAATTAGCAATCAGCTCCCTCTGGGACATAAAAGCTCTTAGTGACTGTAACAGCCTGGCTCTGAGAGTGCTCAGAGTCCTGTGGCAGCACCAACCCCGAGCTGCTGGCACCACGCTCTGTGGAGCTGCCCGTGGGACACAGATGGGGATGAGGCCACTTCCAGGGACAGCTGCACCTTGCAGGTGCCCGATAAAGCATGTGAGTGCAGCAAAAACGTGTTAGATCCTTAAAGCCAGGCTGGAATGCATAAAAGGCACACGTACATCTATCCAAACATCTAGATATGTGCTTGCACATGGATACAGCCATCTCTCAGAGAGTCCTGTCATCGTTTTCCCAGCAACACATCTGTCTTCGCTTGGGCTGGATCGCTACCGTGTTCCACGTTACTGCTGCCCTGGTTTTGGCAGCACATCCTTCCCACTTCCCAGCCTGGCCCTGGCTCTTGCACCGTTCTGAGAGGCTTCCTTGGGCTCTGGGACCCTGCGCTGTCGCTGTGGTGCCTCTTCCTGCTCTGACAGGCTTTGCTGGCTTAATCCCAAGGGAGATTTTTGATGGGATACATGCAGGGCTAGGGCAGACCCCACTGGAACCTTTTCTCAGGCTCCAACACAGGTAGGGCAGTAGTTGGAGAACAAGGACAGGACTGTGCAGCCAGAACACACCATCCTGCCCTTTCCATGGGGCTGGTACACTGTCCTACAGATCTGCAGTTATTCCTTAATTCCAAGCTCTAACTACACAATCAAGTTCTCCAGTGCAATAATTCCAAACCCTTTCTTGATTCCTGTATTAAATAAAGTACATTTGCAGAGTATACGAATTCCAGATTCAACCCAGGACTCCAGGGATGCATATTCCTCTCCTGGAACTTGTATATCCGGCCTGAGGATGAAAACCCCCCGAAGCCCTGAGCATAACAAGCATTTCTTGTATTTCTTCTGTCTCCGTCACATCGGGCATGTAGCGAATGCTCGGGCTGATAAACAGCATCTGGTTGGAGTCAGGTAAGGACCTCTCTGGGGACTTGGTTCGTGGTCAGCTGCCAACCTTTCTCTCCCTCCTTAACGTGCTTCTGCAGATGGATGAGAACTGCAGCCAGTCAAGGCTATGGTTTCAGATAACGCTAGGGAAGGGGAGGGGGGAGAAGGTGGGGCTCAGTCTCAGTTCTGTCCTGCTGCCGTGGCTCTTGCTTAATGCACGGCACATGCACCATGGACCCCCCTCCACTCCTCGCACGGGGCTATAAGGGACCTCCACTGGATGAGCTGAGCATGTGAAAAGACCCCAAAGCCCATCTCCCCTTCCACAGCTCATGGTCCAGAAGGAAGGTGCCAGGTGCCTCCCTGTGCTTGCCTTGCTGGTGCTTTCAAGGAAGAGAGGAGTGATGGTCCACTTGGTTTTTGCTGGAAGCCTGGAAGTCCTGCAGGCACCTCCCGGGATGCCTGGGAGCCACTGCCAGGTTCTGGAGAGCTGTCTGATTCTTACACAACTTTTTTTTTTTTCTGCAGGAGGCGGAGGAAATTCTTGTACAAAATGAAAATGCACCCTTTCTGCCAAGCTATTACTTCTGCTTCCTATGGAAACTGAGGGGTCCCTGCCTTTGTGCTGTAATTCTGCACCGAACTTCCAAGTTTATTTTTATGCCCAGATTTTGCAAAGCACTTAAGGCTGAACATGGTGTTACATGTGAGCTGAGGTCTATCCCTGCGTGAGGGTGTATCTGAAACACCTAACAGCACCCACAAGCATGTGCTCCAGCAAACGCCCCCGCAATGGGTTTGTTCCTTACTATGAGACTTTCTTTTTTTGTCCTTGCCAAGTTATCGTCTGCTTTAATTAATTTTGCACAGTGAGTCTGGGAGCTGCTGGTGGTTTTGAGCCTCTGGAATAGTCAGGGAAGCAATTTAATCAGCATGAGTGAGCCAAAGTTACTTAAGCGATTTGTAATAAGTTCCAGGCTCTTCCACACCAAAGGGGTTTCAGCTGAGGACAGAAACTTCCTGAGACTGTTCTGCAGGATGGGCTCTTCATCTGCATCTGACCGACACTTGTGCAGGGATGTGGAGCAGCCCTGAATGAGAATTCATAGAATCACAGGGTGTTTGGGGCTAGAAATGACCTTTAAAATTCATTTAGCCCAACCCCTGCTATGGGCAGGGACATCTTCAACTCCAGCGGGGTGCTCAGAGCCCTGTATTTGTACAAAAGGCCATAGCACTGTCAAAAAGTTATGAGTGGAATTTCACCTCCAACCACAAATATAAAATATTGGTAAGTCTTAGACTGAATTTGTCAGCCACACACTGACCAAGCCAATGGTGGTTCTGTTTTTTCAGAAAACATAAAATCCAAGAAATTCCCCAGTGACTAAGCAGGCACTGTAAATCAGTTGCTATTGTAAAGTTGTGGGTAATATTTCCTCAGCTTTGAACTGATCAAATATACAAGAGAAGAGTGGGAAAAAGACAGCTACGAGGAATGAAAACAAAAGGCTGTAACTTTAATTAATGTTGCTGTTTTCTTCACTATTTTCAAGGAAACTCACTCCCAATATTGAAATTAGATTTAATATTGTGACATGTATAACAAGATGGTGGATTTTAAGGTGTCCGAATTCTTATCACCTGCTTAAGGTGAGAGAAAGAAAGGGTTCAGCAGGTGTTGCTGTGGGTTTTGCAACCCCAGTGATGGGGCTGGGTTTGGGTGCCGGGGGTGCTGCTCCCCTCCCCCACTGCAGCCCAGGAGCGCAGAGCAAACACAGCAGGTTCTCATTTGGGCTTGGCTTGGCTTTCCTCTCCTCTGCCATCTGCCCTGCAGCGAGGGAGGGCCAGGAGGTTGTATGGCAGTGAGGGGACACCTCGTGTCCTCCCACAGCAGCAGCAGCAGCTTTCGGCTTCACGTATTTATGTACTTGAAATCTGTGATGAAAACACTGTTTCCCTCCTTCTCTGCTTGCTGGAAATTTCACGTGTGTGTGTATATCTCTGTGCATTGCTTGCTTTTGCAGCCTGGCAGTGCGGGTGCCCTGGCTCTGCTGGTGTCGGGCTGAGGATGCTCCTGTGCCCCGATCCCCACCCCGCCTCGGAGGCAGGAGCTGCTGCGTTGCATCCGCAGCCGCTCTGGGAGCCTCGGTGCCCCAGGGGCCAGCCCAGCTCCTTCGAGGACGTGCCAGGTGGGTTGAGTGCATCCCACATGCGCCGCACTGCGATGTGGCTGCGACATCCGGCACAGGCAAAACCACCGAGAGACCAGATGCTGTTCCTGGGGCTCTGCCTCATCTCCCCGTCCTGCTCCTGGGGAAGCTGCTCTTCATGTGGGCCCAAAAGGTTGAAATCCAGCTCATCCCCGGGGCTCTCTGCTGGGGCTGCAAGGCTTTGAATGCCTTTGTCCAGGAAAGAATCCGGCCTGGTGCAGGGAAGGGCCGGGACACGTCTCCCCAGCCCTGTCGGCTGGGCTGAGGCTGCAGCAGCAGTGCCAAAGAGCGGCACGGAGCAGCTGCCCGGGGGCCGGCAGACCTCAGAGAAGTGGTGGGGAGAGCTCCCGTCCATGGGATTGCCATACTGGCATGAAGAGGATCCCAAGTGCTGATTCTGGGTCCCCAGCTCTTGCGTGTAGGGGATGCTCTGACAAGCACCTGGTCCTGGTGCCCAGCCATGCTGATGGTCCCTGCCCACCCACAGCCACATTCCTGCTTTGCATGGGAGGCTGGAAAGGAGTGTAAATTAAACCCCCACAAAAATCAACTTAATTACTGGGGAATAAAGATCCCATTATTCTCTCTGCCCTGAAGCAAGAAAAAGAAATTTCCCTCATTTCCTTCCTAAATTCAAATGAGAGTTTATGGGGAAGGTGCGCCTGGCACGGGAGCAAGAGCAACAGGAGCTGGTGGTGCGTGATCCCGGCGGGGGCCTCAGTGGCTGCTGGCACAGACCCTGGCACCACGATGTGACTCACCTGCACACCTCGGGAGAAGGAGGAGGAAGGTGCTCCCAGGACAAAGCTCCTTTGGCTCCCAGGGGTTCCATGATGATCCCCTCCTCGAGGATCTCATTGCACTGGCGCCTGTCTGACAATCTGCACCACGTTTGCACTGGCCTGGAGCCTGGGCTCCAGAGATCCTGCTCCAGTTCCCGAAAATGCAGCCTTGTTCAATGGGAATAGATCTGTCCCCGCTAGCCAGGCAGCTCCAGAGCTCCCTGTGACCTGACTTTGCTGCTGGGAACTAAGTGCTGTTTTTTCCATGGAAGTGGAAGGTCCCAGTCTAAGCCAGTCCAGCCTGCACCCTCAATCACCCTGGAACAGGCACACACCTGGGTTGACAATAACCATCAACTGGG
Organism: Notiomystis cincta; assembly: GCA_013398075.1. Lineage (NCBI taxonomy): Eukaryota > Metazoa > Chordata > Aves > Passeriformes > Notiomystidae > Notiomystis > Notiomystis cincta. The sequence continues at coordinate 51,185 of VZRX01006216.1, forward strand.
CAAAACTGGTGCTTTTGGGAGGAAAACAGCTGAAAGTGCATTTTTCTGGCAGCTTGACAGTTGCGTCTTAAACAAGACATTTTAAACTTACACTGTGAGCCAAAAAAAGTTGTAATTTGAATATACAGCATGGCACATTCCTCCAAAATTGATCATAAAGTTCTGCTAAAACACAGGCACGGCCTGAGTAAAATAAATATTTTTGCTTCCAGAGAAGTGAAAGGTCTGGCCAGCAACTCAATTTATAATATTTTTAGCAGGTGATTCATCGAAGAGGGAAAAAAATACCCAGGGCAGCTGAATTCAGCAATGGCTCTTTGTCTCAGCAGGGCCAACGAGTCCAGGCGTGTCAGTAGCTGCTGTGGTGAAGCTCCTTGGCCGGGGCCCCACACAGACACGGGCTCTTTTCTGGGGTCTCTTTGAGCCCTTCAGGACCTGCTGCCTTCAGCAAAGCTGAAGGATCTGTGGCTGCAGCTCCTCCAGGTACTCTTGGCTGCTTTGGAGACCAGGTTGTCACTGCAGTGAGTGCTGTGGCTGCCATCAGTCCTGCTCTGGCACGGCTGAGGGTCCCCAGTCCTGCAGCCCTGGCAGTGGGTCACTTCTCCCTTCTAGAGCGGGAATGGGATGGGCAAGGACAGAGGGCCCTTTGAGGTACTGTTTGCCCAGAGCAGCTTCATGAGCCGTGGGTTTGGATGAGGTTTCTTGACTGAGCTCCACTTGCTGCATTGCTGAGGTCTGAGGATGGAGAACCCCTTCCTTTCTCCAGCTCCAACAGTAGATTTTTTTCTTTTCCTACCCACAGGTACTGGCTCTTCCCAGAGCTCACAGTCTCTGGACATGTGGGCACATCCTTGTTTGAGCAGTCAGGTGAGCACAGGCATAGGGTAACTGGGGGAAAGTACCAGCAAAAAGGAATTTCTCCATGTCCCCAAGGCTGTGTTCTTCATTTATGCACACATAGGTCAAGCTATGAAGCTCTGGGGGGCTGCACAACCCCAGGACTGGTCAGTGTGGCTCTGAAGCCCAGGAGTGAGGAGCAGGCATGGCTCTGGTCCTGTGACCCTGGGCAGGGGTGCCAACAGGACCTGGAGCCCTTCCTGCTCTCATGGGCGAGCCTGGGGTCATGCAGTAGGACCACGCCCCCACAGGAGCTGGAGAGCACCAAGTGGTGGCCAGTGCCTTTGGACCCCTCCACTGCCTGTGGCCAGATAAAGAGTGGTCTTTAAAAGAGCTGCTCACGATGCACGAGACACCTGCTCCCAGCTATAAAAATGGATTAGTTGCATTGCATCTGGAGCCCATCCAGGCAGCAGCGCCTTCCCCAGCATCCCATTTGGCAAGCAGAGCCCACTGCCTGAAAGCACAGTGAAGGGGAGTGAGGGGACAAGCTGCAGAGTTAAAAGGAGGGTCTGGAAGCTGTGATCCTCTCTTGTTGGAGAATCAGAGGGCTGGGAGCAGCATTGTCACCAAGGCTGGATCTTGCCCCCAGAGCCCCTTGCTGAGCCTTCCCATTGTTCTTTGTACTGGAGCCTGGCCCCAGCGTGCTCCCAGCTGGCTGGGCTCTCTGCCGGGATACGAACTCCAGAGCAGCAGATACTAACTCATTGTATTCCAAGTGTTGGAAGGACTCCATGGTCCAACATGAATTGAGTGGTGAGATATTCAGTCGGAGGAAACCCTGCTCTTTAATCGAGCATCCCAGGCGTGCAGTGTCAGAGGTGCTGCCCTAGCCCTACCCTGGGAACCTGCACCCAAGCCCAGGACATTCCCCTGGAGCCTGCAGGGACATCTGCTGGGACCTGCTGGTGTGGCCCTGCTGTCCCCCGGAGCCCGGTGGGCTGAGGAGGGTCTCGCTATCTGTGTGCCAGAGCAGCAGCTGGGCACAGCCTTGGTGGCAGTGCTCTGCTGCTCTCACATGACAGAGGAGCAATGAGCCACCTCTTCTCCTCAGCAGCGCTCAGGGATATCCTGAAACAATGAGATATGCATTTATATTCACCTGGAAAATCTTATTCCCCTGCTAGACATCTGCCATAATGCAGTCCTGCCTGGATTGTCAACCACACGTGGAGTTTTATGATGCTCTGAATACCAATTATTTCCTTCTGCAGCAATCTCTGGCCCAAAGGATGCAATAAGGGAATTGGAGCTAAGCTGAGACCACGTTTGGGTGATTGCTGCAGGTCTGGTTTTATCATAAGCTTTTTGGTCAGTGTGCCACTTGGTCCTCACTGCTCTGGTTTGGACTGACACGCTCTGCAATCCCTTCACACAAGGCCAGAGGCCTGGGATCAGCTCTTGGAAAACAACTGTCAAGGTCAGGGCTACAACCAGCAGCTCAGGTTTCCGACTGATTTGCAGTGCTTGGGGAAGCTCCCAGAGCTGCAGCATGGTCCTGCTACATGCCTCATCAAAGGTGGGATGCAGGATTGGGACCAAACTGCTGACCAGCTGGGGAAGCCATGAGGATGAGGGAGGAAAGGAGGATGGAGAGATGTAGGGAAGCCATATTTCCCTGGGTGGGGAGCCGGGAAGGACTCCTGCAGCTCTCTAGGCCACCCCTGCTCCTCTGTGACCCTCACCTGGAGCCAAACACCAGCAGCACCCCTGGAAAGGGAAGGAAAACAAAGAAGGGACAGGAAATGAATGTGGCCCAAGGCTGAGCTCGCTGACTGAGCTGTGGCCAGGGTGATGCAAGCAGAGTTAATTAAGCTGCTACCACAGAGCCTCACAGGGCACATTAAGTGCCAATTTTCTGCACTGCTGAAGAGGTAAAGAATGAAAATGAGAACCAACAGGAAGTTTCAGCTGAAAAGAAAGAGCCACTTGGGAGATGGGAGTGGGAGTCTAGACTCGGGCCAGTGATGAGATGAGCAGGTAAGCACCACTGCCCACTGCTACAGCGACCTCTGAGGCTCCAGTGACTGGGAGTGCTCTCCTGCCCCAAACCCTGGGAAATACATGGGGCACGGGCGGGGTGCGGGGCTGGCAGTATGCAGAGCCAAGCCTGGCCGAGTGTGGGTGCTGGTACAGGTAGGACACGACGGCCACCCCAGCAAGATGGATTCTCTACCTCCTGCTCGAGGCATCAGCCCTCTGCCCTTCTGGAGAGAGAAAGCAATGCATGGATGGGAAGGGTGAGCAGACAGGCAGCACCCCGGATAAGGCAGAAGTAACGGGGGCTCCTGGGCCGTCACTCCTCACCCTGCTTGTCCATGGAAGATGCAGCAGTGTCCTTTCCAATCACTGTCGTCCCGCTTTTTTGCGGGAGGCGGGAATGAAGAGAGCTGTTTTATTCCCCCTACACAGATGCCGTGGGTTCTGAGTGTTAGGGAAGGTAATTCCGGGCAAGGGCACAGGGCATGGACCCGGGTCTGGACGGGGACTGCTGGAACAGACGGCACATTTTTTTTTGCGAGGGGAAGTTCCCCGTCTAAGCGGAGTTTTCTCTTCTCTTTGGAGAGCAACACCCCTGCTGACGCTTCCCGAGAACGAAATGGCTGCGCAGAGCCCGTTGCTCATTCCCGCTCCTTGCGCTCCCTCTGCAGGAGCGGGCGCACGGCCGGGGGCCGCGGTCGCTGCCAGCCCACGCTCGCAGCCCGCAGCGGGCTGGCACCTCTGGCACCAACCCTTCGGGGTGAGGCTGGGGGAATTCAACTCAACGGCTTGAGCTGATTCCGTTCGGGGACCAGGCTGAAGCTTGGGCTTAGGCAAACTGNGGAGATGCGCAGCAGAGCAATACCTCAGTGCCCGCCTCTGAGAGCCCCTCGCTGGGGTGGAGGCCAGAACAAAACCTTCGGACCCTCACAGCTCCTCTGCTCCAAAATGTGTCCCCAGCTGAACCTCCTGCTGTCCGCACCACCCCGGGGCTGGTGCCCTGTGCTCTGGGCGCTGCCGCCTCCTGCCCAGCTGTTCTGGGGAGCTCCGTGGCTCTGTCTGTCCCTGTCGTCACGTCTCGCACGAGACAGCCGGGGCAAACCGGAATCCGTGGGCATCAGTCCGCGGGCACATCCACTGCTCCTTGACCTCCTTCCCCAGCCTTGCACAGCTCAGGAACAGCTCCCCATCACCTCTCCCTGCAGCCCCAGGGCCGCAGCTCCCACTCCCTTTGTAAGTGGAGCGGTTCCCTCCCCGCCAGGGTCTAGGCTGCCAAATTCCAGTCGAGAGCACATTTTTACGGCATGACACCAGTGGGGCCCCGGCAGGAGCCGGCATGAGATCCAGGCGTTCACCCGAGAGGCGCCGGTACCGGCGCAGCGGCGGCGTGTGGATGTGGACGGGTCACCCAGCGCCGTGCGCCCGCTGCTTTCCTCTCTCCGCCCGTGGAAGCGCTCGCCAAATATTGCAGAACATCCTCCTTCCTTCTCTCCCCCCCCGGCTACAGGGTGCAGAGACACCCGCCGCCGCCTGGCCTCCCCACCCCGTCCATCCCCTTCCTTCCTCCCTGCTCCTTTCCAGGCAGCCGCTTACGCAAGTGGCTTTCGAAGGAGCCCCGGGACAGGTAGCAGAGGGTGACAGAGCTTGGGACAAGTCTGCGGCTGCAAAGGTAGGAAGGAGAAGGGAGCTGAGGGCTGGGACACTCTCCCAGCACTTGCCTACATCAGGCTGGAGGGAGGAGGAGAGCAGGGACCGAGGGCTCCTCGGCTGCCCAAGGTGCAGAGCTGGTCCCCAGCTCCACCAGCCCGCTGCGATGGCAGACCTTGGAAGAGACCTTTGAACAGCACAACCTCCTGCCAGCTTTGCCCTGCCAGAGAGCTCGACCTCATGGCGCTTTCCCAGGCAGAGCAGGGCACCGGCACCTGCCGGCCGGGCAGCCGGCCCGTGTGGTCACTCCGGGCTCTCCTCCAGAGCCCTTGTGCTGGCCGGGATGTGATCTGCCGCCAGGCCCCTGTTGTGGCTCTGTTTGGGTTGCTAAGGAGGAGCTGCCAGAGCCAGAGGGGATGATGTGTGCTGGCACGCTGCTCCACGCCGCCTGCCCTCCCTCGGGACCCTCGGGAAGGGGAGATGCCACCAGAGCTCTGAGCAAGCGCAGGTGGAGAAGGGCTCAGGCACAGCACTCTCCCTCCGAGGCACTGTGCTGCTGCTCTGCCAGCGCCAATGGGCAGAGCTGAGATGTTCCAGGTACTTCCAGGCACACCTCGCAGCCCGGTGGTGCCAGCTCCGGGCAGGTTTGGAGCTGGTGGCATTTAGATGAGAGGCTCCAAGGAGGCATTTAAACACCATCCATGTGACAGACTGGGCTCTTAGTCACAGTCCCTGGAAACAACAGCAAACCTCTGCCCCGGGCAGCAGAAGGGCTTGGCCGCCTCTTTCCCAGGCACATGGAAATTTCCATGGAATTAGCTCAAGGATAATTATTCCCATCTGCCCCCTTGCAGACCACAGTTGTCCCGCTGGCCAGCCCCAGTGCTGGACAAGCTGGGGATGCAGGAGCCCCACCTGAGCTGAGTTCTGCAAGGCAAGGCGGAGGATCTCACAGCTGGGGCACATCTGGCTGCTCTGCAGCTTGGCCGCCTTGTGACTGGCCCCTGGCCCTGGGCCTCTCCCTGGGCATCTCCAGCCCTGCCTGCAGGGGAGGGCTCCTCGGGCAGGGTTCTGTGGCACTGGCTGCTTCTGACTACTTAAGGTCTTGTAACGCTTGACACAGCCGGGAAGCAAAGCCTCTCATGCAGCTCTGCTCACCTCCAGGCCCTGAAGTGGGACTGGGGGCTGCTCTGGGACTCCTGGGGGTCTGAACAGGACCTGTCATTGCTCTAAAGTCAAGGCTGTGGCTCACAGACGATGGCAGTGACTATCCCTGTTGTCCTGAGGGGTTGGGAAAAGCTTAATTGGTTTTTTTTTTGGCCAGGTTGTTAGGTTGAGGGAACTCTGGAGAGTGTGGTTGAAGGTCATCACCATACGCCCTCAGGGTTCTTGGATTTGGGAACTGGTTTTCTCTCCTGATGTGCTACATAATTGTCATTTAATTTTGGTGCTTTCCCCCTCCTGACTTTCCCTCCAGTGGCTGCCTGGAAAGCCAGCAGTTTCCCAGCGATATGTGTGTGTTTACTCCTCACAGGGTGGAGGCCCTGCCAAGGAGGGTGGAGGCTGTTGCCAAAATCGCTGAGCATGGAGCCACAGTACTGGCACATCACCCACTGCCTGTCCCTGGCTTGCTTGGCCTCTGACACTGCATCCGTGCGCCCTGCCCAGATTTTTTGATGCTGGTTTCTAATGTGTGTGTGCTGAAGCCTTGGCTCCTGGTCAGATTCACCCCTCCAGTTTAGATCCCTGCTCCGACAGGATGGACTCTGTAGGAAATGCTGAATTCCTGCCACTTGGTAGCGGTCCTCAGCTCAGCAAAGCTTTGTGGAAGCAGATTTCTGGGATAAGCTGCTGAAGCTTGGATACAACATCCCAGCCTTGAGTGCAGGCAGGTCCTGGCAGCTCCTGTCCAGCATGTGGAGATGTGTGCATCCCACATTTGCCCAGATGGGCAGGGTAGCATTTCCAAATGCCCCACTCAGAAATAGCTGGAGGAAATTCCTTTGAAACCAAAGGCACAGGAATGAAAGGGCCAAGCCCTGGGAATTGTTCCCATGCCAGAGCCTGGCCCCTGGGCACGCTGCCTCCACAGAAGGCTATGCAGGGACTGCACAGCCATTCCCAGAGCTCACTCCTGCCCCTTTCCACAAGCAGGGATGTACAGAGGCAGAGCTTGTCCTCAGCTACAAGGTGGAGGAGACAGACAGTGACACATGGCATGGCACATAATATACAGTGTTTGGCCTTTATAACACATGCAGGAAGTCAGAGCAGTCCGAAACCCAATCCAAGCTCTGCACTTTGGGCCTGGGAATCCAAAAGTCATCTCCCCACCTTCTTCACTTGCTGCCACAATCCATCAGAGCCTGGGGCTTCTGGCTCCAGCCTGAGACTCCCCAGAACTCCCCTCCAGCATGGCCAGGTTCCCCAGCACTGCTCAGCAGGGGAAGGCGAAGGAGCCAGAGTAGGACCCAGCGGGAGGTGCCAGGCTGTGGCACGGATTTGGAGCAGACCTCCCCCTGAGTCACACTCAGAGCCATTTCCTGATGTGTTTTCCTTCACCCCAGTGGTGCAGTGCCAGGGGGCTGCAGCATCCCAGCACAGGTGTCAGCAGTACTGCAGGCAGGTGCCAGCACCTCCCGTGAGGCCAGCAGTGCCCAGCTGCATGGGGTGCACGGTGCTGCCCAGCCCCTGCCTGCATCGCTGCCAGGGATTATCTGGTCTCATGCAGCAGGCAGGGCCCCATGCCACGTCCCACATGGCTGTCACCTGACTCAGCCCTGGTGAGGGACCATGGTGACCGACCGCAGCCTCCGACTTCTCCCCTGGCATGCTGGCAGCAGAGGTAATGCTCCCTCCTACCAGGGGCATTTGAGGGCTCTGGGGTGGTCAGGGCTGTTGTGGGAGCCCCCATGCATGTGGGGAGGGGAGGGCCCATGGGTGTGCATGGCTGAGGGCACACTGAGGGCATGGTCATAGTCAGGAGAGCAGTTGAGCCTGGCAGGATATTTTTTCATCCAAGGAAACTTTGGTTGACTTTTTTTTATGTATACTTTTTTTTAGGAAGGTGAGAGCTTTCAAGGGCATTGGCACTTTTCTTGCCAGAAAAACCACTGCAACCCCAGCCAGAACACCCTGACTGACAGAAAAAAATAGATTTATAATTCCAGTTTTCAGTTTCTCAAAAGTAAAAAGCCCCAAATGTTGTCAGAAATGGATACATTCTCAAGCACATTTATTAAAATAACTCCAACCAGGACGTTTCCTTAGCAGCGTCACCTCTGAGCTTTTAAAAGTGCAGCATTAAATCTTCCTGCCGTGAAGGGGTCTGGCTGCTCACTGACATCGGGGCTGGTTGTTTGGCTTCCCCTGCAAGGCACGATTTGAGAAGACGCTGTTCTCAGGGGAGAAATTACACCAGCACTTTATCAGGGCTTCTTGACACAGCTCCGGTGCCCTAGACATGGGGCTCACACCCCAAATGCTCGTTGAATGTGCAGTATGAGAGGCTGCGCTGGTGGCTGGTGAGAGCCCGGGTACACGAACAGGTTAACTTGGGAAACAGGCAAAATTTCTTCGTGGAAATAGTTGTCCAGCCCTGGCACAGGCTNGAGGCGGCCGGGGCGCGGGCCAGGGTGGGTCCGGGTCCCCCTGCAGCCCCCGCGCCGGCCCCTTCTCACGCGTGGGATTGGTCCGGGCTCGCTGCGGGGAAGGGGGCAAACTAGAGAGTGAAATTTAATTTGCCGGGAGAAAGTTACTTTCCCCTTTCTCCTTTCCCCTTTCCCCTCCTCCTCCAGCCACTCTTCGATCCCATCCGTGGGTGCCTGAACACCCCATCCCTGGTCTCAGCAGACCAGAGCTTCCAGCTGCAGCTCAGCTCAGGAGGGAGGTTGGGGTGCCTCAGTCTTGGGCTGTGGGGTGGGGGCCAGCGCTGCCGTTCCCGAGCTGCGGTGAGGTNGCAAAATTTCTTCGTGGAAATAGTTGTCCAGCCCTGGCACAGGCTGCCGGGGGCAGTGGTGAAGTCATTAATTTTTGGAGGGATTTAACAGACGTGTAGATGTGGTACCTGGGAACATGGGTCAATGGCAGCCTCCAGCAGCGTTGGGTTAATCTTGGACACCATGGTTTCAGAGGGCTTTTCCAACCTAAGCGATTCCGTGGATCTCTTATTCCCACTGTCACCAGACCAGCAGCTTGCCCCACGGCAGCCCCCGCCCAAGCCTCGCATCTGCCTGGTTCTGCCTGGAACCGCGGTTCTGCCCCGTCGAGAGGGGCGCGGGGGTTNTTAATTTGCCGGGAGAAAGTTACTTTCCCCTTTCTCCTTTCCCCTTTCCCCTCCTCCTCCAGCCACTCTTCGATCCCATCCGTGGGTGCCTGAACACCCCATCCCTGGTCTCAGCAGACCAGAGCTTCCAGCTGCAGCTCAGCTCAGGAGGGAGGTTGGGGTGCCTCAGTCTTGGGCTGTGGGGTGGGGGCCAGCGCTGCCGTTCCCGAGCTGCGGTGAGGTGGGAGCTCGTGGGGGTCTGGAGGCTGGGGAGAGCTGGGGCCGGGCTGGGGGAGCTGCTCCCCACCAGCTGCTCCAGCACTGGAAACTGAAGGGGAGATACTTGCTGGGATCAAAAGGAAAAGTGGAAACATCATATTTGTAAATCAACCAAAACATAGTTGAGAACAGACATATTTTCTTTAAGTGGGGACCCTGTAAGGCTGTTTGTTTGCAAACAGTAGGCTCAGGCAAGGAAAACAAGTGCATTCTGCCCTTGTAACTGCTAAGTCCTGCTTTTATGTCCCTCCAGTCTTCTCCTACATAGACACGAGAGGTGTTTTCAGGTGGAAAACCCATCCTAGTATTCCCTGCGTGGCTGGAGGTGCTTCTTTCTGCCCCGTTGGACTCCGCTGTTTCTCTGTCCCACCTGTTTGCTCCACCTTGAGCAAACTTTGTTTTGTTCCTCCTGCCCTTTATCGTCTTCCTGGTCCCCGTCCCTGTGCTGGCTGCTGTCCTCACTCATTGCTGTCCCCATTCCTGCTGGCCCTCCCAGGTTATGGGTTAAGGTGCTGCCTGCATTTCCCAAAATGACTGAGTCTGGAGTAAACTCAGGGATCTAAGGCCTGACAAACACCCGATAAAAGCATTCCTGCCACATAGCTCAGGTGTTTTTAGCAAACTCCTTTGAGCAAAGGAGTTGAAGGGAGGTCAATAAGCTGTATGATGAAGGCAGCTGTTTGTGTTCATCTGGCATCAATGTGGAAATGGGGCTGTAACCTGTTCCTATTGAAACGAGCTCGTACCCACACGACTGCATCAGCGAGATTAAGCTGTGGTTGGCATTTTTAAAATGCAGGAATAGCAGAGCATTCATTATTCCAGTGCAACCACAAATGTCTGTATTTATCCATTTGCTGGCAGTCTGGTGGGAAAAGGCAGCTGGAGCCCGGGGCTGGCTGCTGGTGTCCAGGCTCATGTGTGACAGTTGTGTCCTTTATTTCTATTTTTATAGAGCTGTTTTGATGGAATATGTAGCGATGGGAACTGTCACATCCCAGGCCATGAAGGGTCCCGGGGGAGTGGAGCTGTTCGGCAGCACTGTCCCACGCTGGGCGTTGCTTCGGAGCTGCGGAGCGCTGCCGCAGCGGGTGACACCCTGGGTCCTGCCTGCTGTGCTCTGGCGAGCAGATGGCAGAGCCAGAGATGGGAAGGGGTTGGTTTTGCCTGCCTTGAATTCCGTGGCATTCGGTGTCATTGTGCTCGGTCCTGGCTGTGCTCAGAGATGTCCAGACTGAGGCTCTGCCAAAGGTCAGGAGAAGCAAAAGGATCCCTCTGCTCCCAGCCCACGGGCAGACGCGGAGCCCCAGCCCTGCGCTCCCGAGGTCGGAGAGCTCGGCAGCCCTTGGAATTCCATCCTGGGGAGCCCTCTAGCGAGGGCAGCGTCCGCCCGAGTCCGCCGGGCTCCCGGGAGATGCTCCGTGGGGCTGTCACACCTAGGGGATACTCCGGCATGCTCATGCTCCCGCACCTGGCGAATGCCCAGGATGCTCCAGATGCTGCCGCAAGCAGGAGATGCTGATTTCTGATCAATAGAATAGGTTGGAATAAAACGCAGCAACAGAAAAATGCTCCTGAAACACTTTGGACCTCCTTTCCTGGAGGAGATAAATGCTATGTGGATAAAATGGTTATTACAAGCTATGGGGGAGATTTACACAGCAGTGAAATACGGATTCATGTTTTATCCGTGTGCTGATCTCTGGGTTGTCCCCACCATCCCCTGCTGTCCTTGAGCCCCATTCTGGCATTGCCTGCAGGGAGCTGGACACTGGTCCTGCCGGGGGGGGGTGTGTGTGTGTGTGTGAAAGGCCCCGCTGCAGAGGAGCAGAGAGGCAGGAGGGGAGAAGACAAATGAAACCCCACAAAAGATCTGTTTCTGAGCTAGAAATGTCAGCGCTGGCTGCTGTGGCATGCCCAGAGAAGCTTCACAGACAGAAATAAGGCGTTCTCCTGCCTAATAAAACGGCTGAGAAGGGAAATTCCAGGTGCACGCCTTCCTCTGGCCTGGGGCACTGCAGCTCCAAACACCACAGGTGTGGCTGTGCGATACCTGTTCCTCAGCGTTATTCCCTGCTCCTTTCCTGGGGACCAAGGTGTGGTGACACCGAGAAGAATCGTGCACGCTGTGTTTCTGGGGCCAGGCAGAGGCACTGCTGCCAGACAGTCAAAAGGAAGTTCATCCCCAGTGCGAAGGGAAGGTCCATCTGGAGGAGAGCTGTTATCCCTGGATGCAGCTGGATTCCTGCAGCTAAGCATGGCTAATCAAGGTTTTGCCTCTTTTTTGCAGCTTCTGTGATGACAGGGCTCTTCTAGCTCCAAAATATTTGGGACTTCACCTGTCCTCTGTGCCACAGGGGCTGCTGCTCTCCCCCTCCCAGAAAGACCAGCCAGTGTGTGAACCGTGGGTGATTTCTAGGTAGTTCAGCACAGCTGCTGCCAGAGACATCCATGGGCTGTGCACCCCCTGTGCACAGCTTGGCGCAGTGAGTCCTGTGACAGCAGTGAGGGAGGTGACAGCGGTGCCAAGGACAGCCCATCCAGCTCCTGCCTTTGCGGGCTGCATCTCACTGTGTGCACGGAAACTGTTGGCAGGTGTTTTTAAACAGGTCAGCATCCTCCCTGCTCTGCAGAGGTGTGTTTGCTGCCAAGCAGCGTTTGGCAGGCAGAGCCTCCAGTGTGACTGACAAAGCCAGGTTATCTCCTTGGTGGTGATTTGCAGCCAGTGGTGCTGCCAGGCTGGGTCAGGTGCCAAGCTGGAAAATGCCACTCGAGGCATTTTCTTAATTGCTTATGGGGAACAGCAAGTGGAAGCAGGCTCTGCTCCTGCACTGCTCCAGTATCTTCCTGCCCCAGGGCCCTGCAAGTCAGAAGTTCTGCAGCCACTGTGGTTCAGTCCTGCTGATCCTGTTCCTGCTGGCTCCTTCCCCAGGTGGTGGGTGGGAGTGGGGGGGGTCCTCGCGGGATGTGCTCTGTGTGTGCAGCCTGCACAAGGACAGATCCTGCTGATTTCCTGCACTTGTGTGCTCCAGTTCCCTCATCTAACAAATGGGGGGCTGTAGGAGTCAGCCTGTCACACACAGCTCCTTCCCCTCGGCAGTGGAGGTGGCTCTTTCCCGATGCTGTGTCAGTGCTGCTGCTGCTCCTGCTGCGCTTGGTTTCTCTTTTCCCTGTGAGGTCCCTGGCAGCACTCCTCAGCTGTTCCCAACGCGGTGACGTTGTCGCTCCTGCTGGTCCTTGGGTTCAGTGGGGGGTGGGAAGGGGAAGTGGGAGCAGGAGGAGGATGAGGTCAGGCTGCAGCGCGTTGCTGCAGCACGGCTCATGCTGAAGATCTTATGTAAAATTCATCTGCAGAAATCAGCTCTGCCGCTTTGGAGCAGGGAAGTGGGCTGTGCTCTGCTCATGGCAGCCATGAGCAACAGGATGTTGAGCTGAAGCAAAACCAGAAGCTTTTGCTTCAGCCTCATGGTTTTTGGCTAAGCTTCGATAAGGGTCACATAGTCCCCTCTTGTTCACTGTCCCCTTCATGGCAGCAGGGGATTGTGCAGGGTCCCTCAGGCCCTGGGGATGTGCAATGGCCAATGTGTTCCCTGGGGCCCGTGTGCTTCTTCTGCCACTGGCCCGTGGTGGGAACCAGCCACACCTCAGCTCTGGTTCACTCAGAGAAATCTGTGGGGAAGTTCAGAAGTATTGTGGAAGGGGTAAGAGATTTTCTTTTGAAGAGAATGGGCAGTAAAAGCCTGCAGGAATGACACCTATAGCTAATAAGGACACCAAGAGAGGGAAGCTTGGGAGAAAGGATCCCTACGGGGAGGATATTTGAGATGCTCAAGGTAAGGAATGAGCCCTTTGAAGCATCTGACAGAGGCTGGTGTCAGAGGCAGCCAGACCAGATAGACAGGTCTGCTCTGCCCCAGAAGCCTCTCTGTCCATGCAGAGACATTCCCAACTCTCAGGGCTGGCTGATGATTCACAGGGAAGCACTGGCCGTGGGCTGAGCTGGCCGTGTGAGCTCTAGGTGTGGTCAGCGAGGGCCAGCAGCTCTTCCCTGCAACGGGCCATGCTTGTTTCACAGCAGGACAGTTGTCTGCCATTTCCGAGGTCATCCCTGGGACCCTGGGACCAGTCAGGGTTCCTGGGAGCTGCCAGCTGTCTGGAGCCAGCCTATGACAGATCTGCTGCCAGAGCCCTGGACATTCCTCACGGTGCTGCGGCTGCTGCCAGTGTCAGTAACGTTATCCTCCTCTCTCTAGCAAGCTTGTGGGAGGTGATAAATTTCGGAGTGGGAGCCTCGTTAGGGGGAAAGTTCCTGAGGGAAAGTTCCCCAGGGAGGCTAGCAAGGTTGATTTCTGTGAGAACTGCTGGCTGTTATTTTTAAACAACAATAGTTTAATAAATAAATAAACTTGCTGCCACGGAAGGATATAGCATCAGCCAGGGCGGTTGAGGCCACTATTTCCTTGGAAAATGGAAAGGACAGGTGTTTCCCTCCCCTCTGCCCCTGTCCCCCCGTGTTTGGCTCCTCAGCTCTGGGAAACTCCCTTCCTTGGGCAAGGCTTCCCAGAGGGGGTGAGCCTTCTCGGTGGGACCGAGTCTTCCTGGGCGAAGTGAGGATTCCTGGGAGCTGCTGGCCCCCCAGGGCAGTTCCCCTCCCGCGTAGGGTCTTCTCTGGCACGTTCAAAGTGGAAAGAATCTGCATCCTGCAGGCTCTGTGACAGCACAGGTGCAACCAAATAAATACCGGATAAACTGGCGGGGATCTGGTTTCACAGTCCCCTGCCCTCTCATGTGCGGCGGTGGGAAAGGCTGTGCGTCACGGGGGGTTGACAGCGATGTGTCCCGGCCCCGCCTTTGGGCAGAAAGAGGTGAATTTGGAAAGGAAAAGAGCGTAGGAAAGAAGAGCGGCGGCTGTCACTTGCGGCCGGGAGGGGCGGGGAACAGGGGACGCTGCCCCGCACGCCCCCGCACCCAACCCCGCNGCCCGGCGGGGAGCGGAGCGGAGCCGATGGCGTTCAGCGCCTGGCAGATCCTCTCGCCGGTGCAGTGGGCCCGGTGGACCTGGTCGGCGGTGCGGGGCGGGGGCAGCCCCGAGGAGGGAGACGGGGGAGGCGGTGCTGCCGAGGAGGAGGATGATGATGAGGAGGAGGAGGACCAGGACCCGCCGGCGGGGGGCTCGGCCCTCGGCTTCAGGCAAGTTACCTGCGGCCCCTTCCCCTGCCCGCCCTCCCACGGCGCAGGCACCACGCGGGGCATGCGGGGCTGCGGGCGCGTCCTCCCCGGCCCTCTCCCCATGCGCCGCTCGCTCCTCGCTCGCTGCCTGGCTGCCGGGGATCCCGCACCGCACCGCGCCGGGGGCCTGGGTGGGCAGGGGCCGGAGCAGGGCGCCGCTTCCCGGAGGATGCTGGGGAGTAGAGGGCCGGCGATGCCGGACTCGCTTCCCGCGGCAGCCGCCGGAGCGGCGTGGGAGATGCTGTAGGGCTGCATGTCCTTGGAGGCCCGTGCTGTGTGTTCAGCTGGGGAACGACCTGGCAGAAGCCCTCCCGCAGGGCTGGGGATGCACAAGGGGCTGTTCACGATGATGTTTCACCTGCTCTCCCTTTTCCGTTTGCTAGCGTGTCCCGCTGGACAGGAGCAAGTGGCTGCCCCGGATGCTCACGGCCAGCCTCTGGCCTGGCTGGATGTGTAGGCGTTGTGGAGGATTTCAGAGGTAGCCTTGAAAGCAGTAATTCCTCACTCTTTTCCCCCCCTCGGCAGCTCGGACTCCACTGATAATTTTGAGACCCCTGAAGCAGAAACACCAACCTGCTCGCCACTCAAGGAGTTCTGCGAGCCACCAGGATCACCAGAGTCTCAGGCCGGGACCCAAGGTAAAGAGCCAGTGTGTACATTCTGCTCTTGGTGCTCTGCTCCACTGGCAGAAAGGCACAGTGGGGCCAAGGGGTAAAAATCTCTGACTTTGAGTAATGCCTGGCGCACTTTTGGTGGTTAGTGGCCGGGACGGTTCAAATGCCAGGGTTGGGCTGGGCACTCCACAAAGATGTGATGGGTTGATTGAGGGGAATCCGAGGATACTGTTGAATTATTTTATCAGTTAAATGTTCCTCTGACACTTCCTCTGCAGCCTGGGGGCTGTCCTGGCTGCTGCTGTCTGGTGGGACCTTTCTCATGTGTACCCCATGTGTCACTCACCTCTGGCTCTTGCACAGGAGTAGCAAGATGCCACATTTGTGTCCCCCAGGCTGGTCAGTGGTAGGGGTTTCATTGCACAGGCTGTTTCTCCCTGGAGTTAGGTGCCAGATGTCCTCACTGTATCTGCTGTTAAAGATGCCAAAGTTCAATGCTGCTAAACCCCATTTTTTGAGAAATTGCGGGGGATCCACTCTAACTGTGTGGGGTTTCCTTTGCTGGTGGATCCTGAGCTGTTTTGCAGGTGTATCCTTATGTCCCACACTTCTGCTGTTCCCCTGAATGTGGCTCCCCTTTAGCTCGTGGCCTTCTGAGGACCAGCTCCCCACTGTCTCCATACCCTCCTCTTCAGGGCTTTGTGCTGGTGTCCATGGCTGATCTTGGTGTTTATCTCTGTTTTTGTGCTGCTGGGAGGAAGCTTTGAAGCTCTGGCACTGCTACAACAACCCACTGAAGGTTATTTGGGTAGGGCAAGAAGGACACCTCCACTTCCATCTGCTCTCAGTGGGGCAGGGTGGCTGGGCAGTGTCAGGGTGTTTGTGAGCCCCTGGGGTGGTCTGCAGGACAGCAGCGTCTCCAAGACACAGGGTAGTATGTGGTGGGCCAGGAAGTCCTGAACAGGCCATCCCGAGCATTCCCTGCCCTCTCTTGCCCCTCACTGCTGCAGACCCTGGTATGTGATGTGCAATGTCGTGCTTTCCTTGAATGCTCACAGCAGCAGCTGGGAACTTTTTGCAGGGCTGATTTCAGAGCTCACATAGGCTCAATCCAGACTGGAGGTCCTTCTGTGCAGAAGCCCAGGCAGTGCAGACCGTGGCAGTAACAGGATGCTATGGCTCTCCATCTGCTGTGGTGTTGGTCTGCTGTGCTCATCCATCCCTGTGGAAAACTTGTGTTTGTTTGCTGTGATGGAGGGAGCGCTCAGTTTACGCTTCCAGTAATCACAGCTCTTGGAATGATCCTTTTACGAAGGGATAATAGAGACATCTTTACTTTGGGGATAATGTCTGGGGAGGGGGAGAGAGAGAAAGGCTTTCCTAGCAGGTAGGAGGATCATTTCCAGCACGGCTTAGGGAAGTGCATTGCTTCAGACTCCAGGGTGCCACTGTTCCTGTGTGTGCCTGTGCCCCTTGTCGTGGGATGAGCAGCTCCCGCTCAGCAGCGAGGGAGTAGCTGCTCCTGCACACAAAGCTCCCAGTGTTCTGGAGATAAGGGCATGGTCTCCCGCAAAAGCTGTTTTTCTGTGCTAGCTGGCAGAGAGTGGGATGTTGGAGCCAGCAGAGCCAAACTGCAGTGCCACCACACTTGGCTCCAGCCCTTGCCTCCTAACGTCTCTGGCTGTGTCTTCCCAGTTTGTCTGGAATGGTGGAGGGAAAGGATTGTCCAGGTGCTGTTGGGTTTGCAGCGTGCAGAGGCGCCCTGGGGTGTTACATCCCTGTACCAATGTGATCCGTATGTTCAGGCCTCATCTCCTTGTTGCTGCTGCCTCACAGAAGCCCAAGCCCTTCCACGCGGCTGCAGCTTGGGAGCGGCAGTGGGATGGAGGCAGTGCAGTGTAATGGCTGCCTGTCAGCACCGGGAGAGCTGCTGCCCTGCAGTCCCTGGGGAACAGCTGCTGGCCATGCTGGGGTGTGTGGGGGCAGCGCCAGAGCTGGGCCTGAGGACAGGCACAGCACCCACGGCCTTGAGGGACAGTGAGGAGCAGGCACTGTCTGTTGTATAGTTGCAATCTCACTCTGCCTTGGGAATAAATAGGGTGAGGAGTGACAGAAGCTGTGACTCCAGGGCTGGCTGCTCAGCCAAGAGGTGACCTGGAGGTGTTAAACCCTGTCCTTGAGAACAAAAATTCAGCCCTGGAGGGGGCTGCAGTGAGGGCTTGTGCCCAGTCAGGATCACTCAATTTCCTCTTGCCGTCTTGGATGGTGGGACTAATTCCATCCCATTCTTGCTCAAGTTATCTCCAGTCATCTGCCAGTAGATATTTGGCACAAGGAAATGAGCAGAAGCAACAAATCTAGAGCCATCAGTGCTGGGAGCAGGCTCTGGCTGCCTTATGCTGATGCAGGGCACGTGTTTTCCGGTGCGTTAACAGCATCGTTTGCCGGTATGCTAATTCTTAACAGAATAGGTTTAAAAATAGATCAACGGCTGTTAAACACAAGCTGAAAGCCAAAAGAGGAAAGAAGTCGTTGGTGATGTAGGACCGAGCTGGGTGGATGGGGCAGACATCCTGTGCTGAGACAGAGCAGTGCATGAGTCACAGCGAGCGCTGGCCTGAGCTGAGTCCAAGGCCCAGAGAGTGCAGGGGTTGTTCTCGCCTGCCCTGGACACCGGGGCTGTGCAGGGATCGGGGCTGCTTCGCCTGACGGCTGCCTGTGGGATGGAAAGGGTGCTGAGCCTTTGCCTTGCAGCGCTGCCACTGCCAAGTGTGCCTGATTCATTTGAGGGATATGTTGGAAAGCTGTTTGAGTCGGTGTTTGTGTTTAATTTCAGCCCGAGCAAGACAAGCGAAGCAATTATAATGCAGAGGCACAAAGTGTCTATTACTGCAGTGCCAGACTGTCCTGTTTTTCTTTAGAAAGTAAAAAAAAAAAAAAAATCTCTTGTTTCACTTTGTAACATCCCCTCCAGGTACTCACCTGGATGTGAAGCAGGTTTGCAGTCTGCATACAGCCAGGACAATGGGTGTTCTTGAGATCCAGCATGCCCGGAGCTGGGTCTGTGTTTGGAATGGATCCTGGAGTCACCGTGTGTGCCATGCTCCTGACAGTGTCCATTTCCATGCTGGGACTAAACTGTCCCCTGCTGTGCTGTGCTGCAGGGCACAGTGCCAGAGGTGGAATGGAGGACCTCAGGGTCACTTTTTTGGGATGCTGCAGTAAGGCATCTGCTGGGATGCCTGTGGGAAGGGCTTGTCTGAGGGGGAGAGCTGTGTGTGGTTGGCAGCTGCCAGCCTGCCTTCTCCTGGGGTCCCATGGGGTGTTCAGCACAGTTTTGGCCCAAAAGGAGGATTTGAGCAGTGAGAGGGCTGGGGGACAGCTGCAGGAGTGGGGAGCAAGGTAGTTTCCCTGGCAGGAGCCATGAGTGGAGTACGTGCGGAGCCAACACGGCTGCTCACAACGTGACTGCCTGGGGCTGGTGGGAGCTGGGGATGTTGGAGCATTCAGAGGAGGATCAGGGGAGCTGCAGCCAGCGTGCAGGGGCTGGGGAGGGCTCCATGGGGGAGAGCCAGTGCTGCACTGAGGTATCACCAGTGCTGCGTAGCTGTGGGGGTTGGAGCAGAGAGCTTGGCTGTTTCTGTGCACCCCAAGGCCCTTCAGGCCACTGCTTTCTGCATCCTGTGTAATTGTTCCCACAGGAACACATGCTCCCATCACACTGCATTGAAGGCAGAAGAAATGTAGAGGGGAAGGAACTAGGGGAAACCCCCCCCCCGAGCTTGCAGGAGGGACATTTCTGCTGCAAAAGATTTCCAAAACCACAGGCAAGCACCTGAGCTGCCCTTTGCCTGTGCCTCCTGCCTCCCAGTATATCCCAGTTCCTTAGCTCCCAGACTGGCTGAGTGGGTGGGCTGTACTGCGGGAAGGGCTGAGTAGCTGAGCTGTCTTAGATGCAGAAAATGAGGGAGTCACAAAATTGGAGAACCTGGGTGGGTGGTTCTTCTGATTTTTGTGGGAAAATGGTTCTGAGCGATGGCCACATGCGCCACTGCTTATTTCCTCCCCACCCTGCAGACACCACAGCATGGAGACGTGGTTTGTGTGCCGACTGCTTGTTATTCAAGAGGTAATTACTCATTGCTTGGGTTAGAAACCAGGATGGGCTCATGTCTGTGAGAACAGTGACTGCCAAACCTTCCAATGGGAACGCAAAATGCACTTAAATAGTCCTTTTGCCCTGACTTTGAAGTCTGTTCTGTTCAGGGCTGTCTCAGGAAGGCTTCAAACAGCTGAGCAACACAGCAAGTGTAATAAAGTTTTCTTTGGGGTCTGTTAAGGAGGTTTTCCTGGTTCCTAATGATGGGAAGGCCTGGCAGGCGCTGCCTCAGACTGTTTCTTGGCTGCACTCCAAGTACTCATCCACTGGATTTGTGTTTACTGATGCATTTTCTGGGGCATCAAGGCAACATCTACTTGGAGGGAGCTTTTATTTGCAGTCAGAGGAAGCGTTTTTGCAGTCTCAGGGAGGACACAGACCATCACGATTAATTTCCATGGCTTTTAGCCTCCTGAGGATCAATTATGCAAACCATGAGCCATCATCTGACTCAGGATTGTTGGCTCCACGTCCTGGATTAGTCCTGGGACCAGATATTTGCCTGATTCACTTTCCCCCTGCCAGCCTGTGCCTCACTCTGTTACCAGCAAACATGAGCTGGTTGCAAATGCCTGGTGATAGGAAAAACCTCTCCTGGATGTGCTTGGGGATGGGGATCTGTGGGAACAGGTAGTTGGTATGCCCCCACCAAATGGGGGGGTGCTCGAGGTGACTCCCCTCTGCAGCTGCCATCTCTGTTCCAGGGCAGGGCTGGTGCAGGGACAGGCAGATTTCCCTGGCATAAACTCTTCATCACCTGGGCTGCTCCTCCCAGCCAGGTTTTCAGACCAGTTTGGTCCTTGGGGAAGCATTGGGTTTGTTCTGCCCTTGAAGCACCTGGCCAGACTTTGTCTCCCCAGAAAGGTGCCTGTGAAAGACAGGTGCTGCAGGTACCACATGGCCCCTCATGGGTGCTGAGCATCCCAGCACCCTGTTTTGCCTTATCCCAGGAGTCTGTGCAATTGTCCCTGGTTGAGGTGCAGGCGAAACACCAGATGTTTTCTTCTTGTGCCTTGGCACACCTGCACCACAGTCCTGGCTCTGGGTGCTCGGTGGGTACAGCTTTCAGGATGCCCCAGTAGATACAGGATCTTCTCCATCCCTTGATAGCAAAGAAAAGATTAAACAGTAAAAGGATTGAGGGGAAAGGATTAGAGTAATAGTGATTAAGTCATGGATCAGGATTTGTCGTTAGAAGATGCTGATAGCAGCGTGGAGAGCCTGGTGTGACTACAGCAGGATTTCTGCAGGTGGAAAGGCAGCTTGTGTTGGACAGCTTCTCCAGCCTGGTGCATATCCAGTTCCACAGCCCCAGCTGGGACTGACTGACCCCCAGGTCCCTCCTTCAGCCTGTTTCTGCTCTTTCACTGAGCACACCTTTCCATGTCCCTTCTCCCTGAAGCCTGTTCACATATGCTTATTCTCCTATGCTTATTCACATTTTGTGGTGTTGTCTCGTGTCATGCATCCCTGAGCTCTTCTCACTAATTTTTAACTGTCTGCCCAAGTGGGCAGTGTCTCCTTGTTGTCTGGCAGGAGGGAAGCTGAGTTTTGGGTCAGTAGATCCCCCATAAAATCTGACCCTGCAGCAGCTGTGAGGAGGGAACAGAAAGCCCTCTGGAACGGAGTGTGCCTCAGGTCAGGGTTTAACCATCTCCTTTTATCTTTTCAGAGCCAGATGGCCATGGTGACCTGCTGGTAGGGGAAGCCCACTGGGACAGCTCGCCTGGGAAGCACCCCAAAGATGAAGCTCAACCAGATATTGGAGCCCCTAAAGCCACTTTGGATGCTAAAGGGGAAACTGGCCCTGACAACTCGCCCCTGATGCAAGCCCTGGCCGGGCTGGGCTTCAAGGCTGACCCTGGTCACACTGCTGTGCCCACTGTGGAGCCAGCCTCCGTGCCCTATGTGGGCAGAACCACCTGGGAGCGGGTCATGTCAGGAGGGGACACGGCGGACACTGGCACAGGGCCGGTGGAACTGAGAGCTGATGCCCTGGCCCAGGACCAGCTCGGGAAAGGGCAAACAGCTTCTCTGGGGAGGAAAACAGATGAAGCCACAGAGGAGACCCAGGCGTCCTACCAGCTTCACCCCGAGCAGCATGACAGGAGTGTTAACCCCTCTGTGCCAGAGGCCTGCCAGCTGCAGAGCTCTCCCCTGGCAGCCCCACAACACCTTCCCCATCCCAGTGAGCTGAGGGGGAACCCGGCTCTGGAGGCCACAGAGCAGGTCCCAAAACATGGGGCTGATTTTACAGAGGCGAGAGAGAGTGTGGAGGCCAAGCCAGCTTCATCCAGGAGGGGCAGCAGGATCCCAGCCAGCAAGCTGACACCGAAGAGACACAGAGAGTCCCCCAAGAAACTGGCTGAGGATGCAGAGAGGGGTCCCACAGAGCTGCCACAACCTCAGGGCTCCTCCCAGCTGGGTCCCACGTGCTGGGACAGCTCCAGTCTCAACTCTCTCAGTGGCAGCTCAGCGCTGCAGAATTTGCCAGTTCTCTCCAAGGGCTCTTATCAGTTTGACCCAAATAACTTTGACTCCATGGATCCATTCAAGCCCACCAAGACACTTGCCAGCACCGACGCCGACTCTTGCTCCACTGCAGATAACAGCCTCAATGAAATCCTCGAATCTCAGACACTGGAGATGCAGGATGATGCCCTGAAAGGCAGAGACTCCCCCAAGAAGCCCAAGTCACGCCTGANATCTTTTCAGAGCCAGATGGCCATGGTGACCTGCTGGTAGGGGAAGCCCACTGGGACAGCTCGCCTGGGAAGCACCCCAAAGATGAAGCTCAACCAGATATTGGAGCCCCTAAAGCCACTTTGGATGCTAAAGGGGAAACTGGCCCTGACAACTCGCCCCTGATGCAAGCCCTGGCCGGGCTGGGCTTCAAGGCTGACCCTGGTCACACTGCTGTGCCCACTGTGGAGCCAGCCTCCGTGCCCTATGTGGGCAGAACCACCTGGGAGCGGGTCATGTCAGGAGGGGACACGGCGGACACTGGCACAGGGCCGGTGGAACTGAGAGCTGATGCCCTGGCCCAGGACCAGCTCGGGAAAGGGCAAACAGCTTCTCTGGGGAGGAAAACAGATGAAGCCACAGAGGAGACCCAGGCGTCCTACCAGCTTCACCCCGAGCAGCATGACAGGAGTGTTAACCCCTCTGTGCCAGAGGCCTGCCAGCTGCAGAGCTCTCCCCTGGCAGCCCCACAACACCTTCCCCATCCCAGTGAGCTGAGGGGGAACCCGGCTCTGGAGGCCACAGAGCAGGTCCCAAAACATGGGGCTGATTTTACAGAGGCGAGAGAGAGTGTGGAGGCCAAGCCAGCTTCATCCAGGAGGGGCAGCAGGATCCCAGCCAGCAAGCTGACACCGAAGAGACACAGAGAGTCCCCCAAGAAACTGGCTGAGGATGCAGAGAGGGGTCCCACAGAGCTGCCACAACCTCAGGGCTCCTCCCAGCTGGGTCCCACGTGCTGGGACAGCTCCAGTCTCAACTCTCTCAGTGGCAGCTCAGCGCTGCAGAATTTGCCAGTTCTCTCCAAGGGCTCTTATCAGTTTGACCCAAATAACTTTGACTCCATGGATCCATTCAAGCCCACCAAGACACTTGCCAGCACCGACGCCGACTCTTGCTCCACTGCAGATAACAGCCTCAATGAAATCCTCGAATCTCAGACACTGGAGATGCAGGATGATGCCCTGAAAGGCAGAGACTCCCCCAAGAAGCCCAAGTCACGCCTGATAACGTGAGTGCCAGTGTGTGCAGAGCCGGGGCTGCAGCCCCCTCTGTTTTCCCCGCGGGCAGGCAGAGCTGCGCTGGTGGTAGTGATGGAGGTGATTGTGCTCCTGCCCTGGTGCCTCCTGAGCAAGCCCAAAATCCTGCCGTGCATCTCAGGTTCTGCTGCTGCCTCAGTTTCATCCACCCATTGTCCCAGCAGAAGGGCAGCTCCCCTGTGCCTGTCAGTACCACTGATGGGAGGACAGGGATGGGTGTTCTGGGGCAGTGCCAGTGTCCTGAGTCCCAAGCAGAGCAGGGAAGGCTGGATTGGGACCTGCTTGCAGGGTGACCTCTTTGGAAACCCCTTGGGGGTCCAGCTGGTGGGTCAAGGTGTAAATATGATATCAGAGGAAACCCATAGTGAAGGGTAGAGCTGATGTGTTTGCTGGACTTCTGCAGGGATGTGCAGGAGCCGGTGGATGCAGTTGTGGTTGGTCAGATGTAGCTGAGACATTTCATGAGCAGCCACTGAATTTGTTTTATATCAGAGAAAGAGAACAGGTTGGACAGGTGGACTCTCACTCTGCCATCAGATTCTCCAGTGAGAAAATTAGATAGTGGGTTTTGAGAGAGAAAGATAAAACCTCACAGGCAAGAGTCAGGCTGTGTTGAATGTTTATGTCCAGGAAATACTTTACAGAGAGTAGATAATAATTTTTTAAGAGCTGGTGTTCCCATGTGTGGCTGTGGGTGAGCAGAACCAGTGGGGAGGGGAAGCAGCAGGGAATTCTCTGGAATTGGAGCAGCACAGGCAGCAGGATGTTGCCCTGGCAGTGAGGTTTGTGTTTGGATCTTACCCAGCTGCTGTG
This sequence comes from Notiomystis cincta, assembly GCA_013398075.1. Lineage (NCBI taxonomy): Eukaryota > Metazoa > Chordata > Aves > Passeriformes > Notiomystidae > Notiomystis > Notiomystis cincta. The sequence continues at coordinate 74,846 of VZRX01006216.1, forward strand.
GATACCAAATGCAGGATCAGAGCATCCCATGTGTGTGTGCCTTCCCAAAGACCAAGCTAGGCAGCTCACTGTGCTTCTCCAGAGCAGAGTTAACATCTAGGTCTTTTCACATGCTCTTCTTCTCTCCATCTGTCTGTCTCTCTCCCTGTCCATGCTTTGGTGCATCAGGACTACTGAGCAAGTGAAATTTCTCTGTTTTCTGTTGTAAGTACTCTCTCCTGTATTCTTTTTCTTTTCCTTTTCTGTTTTTGTCCTCTCTCTGGGTGTGTGCTGCCCCACTCGTCTCCATGGCATGCTGGCTCCTTCTGCACTTTGACTTGTGCTCTCTGCTGTCTGGTTTGTGTCCTGCACCCTTTGGCAGGGTCTTCAGAGTGGCCTGGCCTGGTGAGTGCCTGGGAGTGAGGGAGAAGAGGAGTGGTGAGCTGAGCTGCACGGGAGGCACATGCCTGTGCTTGTCCTCGCAGCATGCTGCCTTACAGTGTCTTCTGATGGTGGACAAGGGCTCAAAACCTTCAGCTGATGGAGGGGGAGCAGGTTTTTGTGCAATCCAGAGCTGTTATCTTGGTGCTGGGGGGGAGTTCAAACCAGCTGCCAGGTGACGTGATAACCCTGGCTCAGGAGAGGATGCAGAAAAGAGGAGGGTGAGGACATGACAAGTTTGACTGCTAGTGGCAGAGCACGAGGGAGAAAAACAGTCCAGAGCGATTCTTCAGCGTGACCGAGTGTGCATGGTGGCGTGCAAAGAAACCTCTGTGTGCCGTGCCGCGCCGCTCGTTGTGCTCTGTGGCGCATGTGTGCGATGGGATGGGGAGGCTGGAGAGCGGCAGTGGGTGGGGGCAATTCCATAAACCTGGGAACAGCTCGCTGCAGTCCTGCTCAAGCCTTTGGCTGTGTCCCCGCGGTGGGAGCTGCTGTGTCTGGGGGCTGGGATCCCTCACCAGGTCCCCACAGGGGCTGTCACACGAGCTGTTCCAGCTCAGCAAGTGTCTCCTGGGGGGTCAGAAGTGGCCATGAGCCTGGGAGATCCCTGAGTGTGGAGTGTGAGGGGGTGAGATGCAGGAGAAAAGCTCATGTTCTCCCACCCACATTCCCACTGGGACTGTGCCTCTGCTGCCTTGCGCTGTGCCGATGCCCGGTGTGCCGGGATGCGGCAGTGCCTGCAGTCCTGCGCAGATTCTCTCTGGATGGGTGTCTTCAGGAATGTGGGATGAAGTTCCAGGGACAGCCTCCTCACTGGAGGGCAAGGGGACCACCTGCAAGATCTACTTGCGCTAAACTTCCCACCCGAGGGGCCCTTCTCCTTGGGATAGCGCTCGCATCAGGCGGAGCATTTGTTCGAGGCACAGCACCTTGCCCAGCCGTACGAGTCTGACTCACGTGGGAGATGTGGATGCTATGGAGAAGTCCCAGACAAACTTCCAGCTGGAGGGACAGGGAATGAAACGGCCTGGACATGGTTCTTCCTGCAGAAAGTCGACATGCACTGAAGCCTCGGGTGCCGTTGCACCGGACACGCAGGGCAAGGGTGCAGCGAGGGAGATCCTTCTTTGCTGCCTTCTTGGCAGTCACCTCTCTTGCCACCAGCCTCTTGGGGTCCTGGCTCTGCTCCTTACCTTCCTCAGGAATAAACACCTCACAGACAAACCCAACTGATGTGTAGTCGTGTCTTTTGTTTGCCTGTTCCTTCTGTTCCTTCCAGAACTTGCTCTGCCTTGGTGTTCACTGGTGAGTGGGGTGCTGGCACGCGGCGGGTGCAACGCTAGTGCTGGGACTGCCTCCCCCTGCTTGGGCTGTCTCCACACACCCCCACGTGCCCCGCTCTGCCCCTGAACCCCCCTCAGCTGCGGCTTCTCTCTCCTGCAGGAGCGGCTGCAAGGTGAAGCAGCATGAGGCGCAGCCCCTGGTTCTGGATGTCAGCACTCAGGTATGTAGGATCTCATCCCAGAGATGTGGGCTGGGCACAGGGTGCTGGGATGGTGGTGGGGAGACCTGGGCTGGCTGACCTTCAGGCTGGCATCTTCCCTCCAGGCAGTTCCTGATGGGAGGGGAGGGAAGAGGGTAGGGAGCAGCTTGCCAGTGGATTTTGAGCCTTCCATGTTTTCTGTGGAGTATCCAGCAGCTCACCTGGTGGCCTGATCCCAGCAGATTAGCCCAGTCTTGCTTAACTGCATACTTTGATCCTGCAGGATGAAGGAGTGTTGATCTCAGAAATCCCAGATATTACAAATCGGAATGGACGTGCCACTGATGAGGAGAAGTTGGCCTCTACCATCTCCATGCAGAAACCAGCTGGGCTGGAGAAGAGGGCTGAGCCAGAAGATGACCTGGAGTACTTTGAGTGCTCGAACGTCCCTGTGTCTGTGGCCAAGCACAGACCAGAGGCAGGTAAGGAACATCCCAATTGCCTTCAGCTCTGGGAATATACACCATGACTGTACCCAGGGAGCCTCTGCAGCCTCTAGCAAGGAATTGGTGCTGTTGAGGCAGCGCAGCCTCACCAGAGTTTATTTACACTGACAGGGCTAAAGGCTGCTGCGGGTTCTAATGGAACCTCCCAGTGCTTTCCTGCACTATTTCCAGTATGGAAAATGATGGTCCAGGCTGTGTTTATTTAGACATAGGGTACAGAGCACTCTCCCCACAGTGCTGCAGTGGGATGTGGCTTAGGCACGAGGTTCCCTCCCTGTGGTGCTCCCTGCCAGTGCCCCCCTGACACCAGTGCTCACTGCTGAGCCGAGCTGAGAGCTGAGCACAACAGTTGTCTGCCATTCGGAGCATGGTCTCTGCTCAGAGCCTGTGCCAGGAGCAGAGCTGCCAGGACTTGGTGTCCCAGCACAGAGGCTGTGGTTGATGGAGATCTCAGTAACGCTACAGAGACCCCCATTACTGCTCCTGATGGAATTCTGTTTTCAGTCTCCCTTGTAATTAGCCTCTCTGACCAAGCCATTACAAAATAATTAAAAGCCAGGCAACATGAAATTTAATCAATAGCCAAGTCCTAGGTGCAAGCAGGAAAGATCACCATGAGGGGTTTGCAGCCCTCCCCTCTGCAGGGTCCCATTAATCATTTCTCCCGATGGCTGTGCTGGGCTGCCAGCTCCACGGAGAATGGTCCTTTGTCCTCAGGGGAGGAAAATCTGACAGTCAAGGGAGAAGCTGGGAGGGTTTATTTATTGCTGCTGGTCTCAGAGGGCCAGGCAGGTGCACGGGCTCGGTGCTGTCTGCAGTGATGGGATGGGAGCTGTGGCAGCTGCTGGCACTGGGATAAATGGAGGGAAACAGTGGGAAGTCTGCAGTCACCAGCGTTACATTACCTCCTTCCTCTCCAAGCTGAGCTCTCTAAATACACTGTTCTCTGCCTGGTTAACACATGCATTGTGTCTGCAGTGTTTGAGTGCAGTCCATGAATTGCCTGTCATGCTATGTGAGGTGGCACTGTGCCCACAGATCAGGGTGTCCTTCCTGCAAGGCAGGGTGTCCTGTGAGACAGAGTGTCCCACAGGTCAGGGTGTCCTATGCCTTGCAGATGGGGGGAGATGTTTTTTTTATCTCCTCTCTGCTGTTAAGAAGAGCAGGGACCATGTGGCAGCTCCTCTGGAGGGTGTTGAGACTGGCTGGCATGGGCTGATGCTTGTGCTGTTCGGAGTGGTGTGAGCAGCTGGGCTCTTCCAGCATCCTGCTGAAGTGCAGAATGTCCTGTGCATCTTCCTCCTCCTCAGCCACTGTGGTCTTGAGCAGCCCTGGGGACACGGGCACAGGCTGAACTGCCACCAGAGGGGAGTGTTGGTTTCCAGTCCAAGGAGTGCAGAAAGGCTGGCAGGGTGCATGTTGTGGCACTTGGGGACAGGGTTTAATGGTGACCCTAGCAGTGCTGGGGATGTGGCCTTAGAGGGCTTTTCCAACCAAAATGATGCCATGCAAGGGCAAGAGCTAGGGGCAAAGATCCTTTGGGAGCGGAAGCTCAGGATCTGGAGAGGCTTAGAGGTACCCTCCTATGTCTCAGAAAATCTACATGTGCCCAGGGTGCTTTTTCCACATCAATAAAAGGCTGTGTTTCATTGTCTTTAGGTTTTGAAAAGGAGATCTGCAAGCAGATGGAAAAGGATGAGCCTGGCATCTTCCCTGTGAGTGCCTCTTGCTTTTTCCTTTCTGAAATGAGTTTCTTTGGGAGGTAAAATTCTTGACAAGCTCACGCAGGGACTTGATAAAAATAGCAGAGATTTCCCAGCAGGCCTGGAGGAGCCTGGTGGAGACTGATCCCTCCTGGGTGGGTGCTGTGATGTGGGAGGGAGAGAGGGATGCTGGGGACAGAGCAGGAGCAGTCAAAGCCAGGGCTGCACTGGAAAGTGGCTGAAGGACTGGGAGAGGGCAGAGGAGACTGTGGGGAGGGAACAAGCTGCCAGGCATGGGTTGTGTTCTCATGTGGAGTGTCCAGGGCTGGCTCTGCTGGCCCATTGGTGCTGGTGCCTTCTACACAGGATCCTCAGCTGCTGCTCTCAGCAGAGATGGGGGAAGAGTAAAAAAGCCCTGACTCTGCAGCCATACTGACCCTGGCACCCCAGCAGCAGCACCCCTGTGCTGGGACATCCCTGACACGCCCCGAGGAGCCCCAAGACCTCTCTGCTGTGGGGGGCACCCTGTGCCAGCTTAGCAGCCCCTGGCCAAAGCTGCTTGAGTTGACAAGCAGACGACAGCGAGATTAGCAACATGAGCAAAGCCAACTTCTCTGAGACAGATCTAACTGTGCTGAGCCCCACAAGGACATGAGGCAAAGTGAACCTTCTGTTTGGTGCCTAGGAGAGCCTGGGCAGGCTCTGGTCCTGCAGCCAGGCTGGTGTCACCCAAAGGTACCTGCAGGTGCTCAGGTGCGCACCTGCTTTGGGGAGATACTGTGGGAAGGCTGCTGCCAAACCACACCGGGCTGAACCTGCTCAGTTTCGGGGTGCCCAGCCCCAAACCTGCCCTGAGGGGTGGCTCCCACCACCGGCCAGGGCTGCAGTGGAGCTGCGAGAGGGCTCAGGGTGCTTGAAATGAGCAGCAGCTGAAGCACCGGAAGGAGGGGAGGGGAGAAGTGCTCCAGTGCTCTGGTTTCCAAAACGTGAGGAGCAGGCTGCCTCCTTCCTCTGAGCACTTCTCTATTTATGGCCTGGCAGCCCGTTCCCAAGGAGATGCTGCACGGCTGTCACTCAGCTGGGTGATGAAAGGAGGAACAGGCGGTGTCAGCCTGGCGTGGAGGAATGCTTCTGGAGGCCTGTCAGGCTGCAGGAACCCCCAGAGGAAGGGGTAGGGTCAAAATCCAGTCAGGAATGAGCACCTGGGCCACGGGGCTGAGCCTTCCCTCCGCTTTGTCTCTGTGGCTGCAGCACTAGTGCACAGGAGCTGGGCTTTGGGAAAGGAAAGCAGTGAACAGTGGTGGTACACCACCAGTCCAGTCCTTGTAGGGGCACCCAAAATGGCAACAGGATCTCTGTGTGAGCATCTCCTATTTCAGAGCTCTCCTGGATGCCTGGAGCACCACGGTTGAGTGGGGCTGTCTCTTGCACCCCTGCCCTGCTGAGGGTTGAAGCCTGCTTCCCCTACAGCTTCCTTGGGCATTTAGGTGATCAGCAAGGCCCAGTAAATGACCCTGCAGCTGCCAGCAGCAATTTGAGTACGTCAGCTGCAGTAGTGTCCCCACCAAACTGGGAGGGGTTGGAGACAGGCAACACAGACCCTTGCAGACCACTTCCTACCTGTGGCTCACAGCCAGCAGAGACCCTGCAGGCTGGGATATTTTTAAAGCAGCAATGGGATAAGGGATGTTTGATGTGAGTCGCACATCTGTGCTTGGAGCTGGTCTTCTCCTTCTGAAATGGGCCCTTAGTGGGTCTCCCTTTTGGGATATTGCTTCCCTGGGGCAGCTCATGGGTGTCCTATTGCATGCTCCTGGCTCCTGGCAAGGAAAGGCACTAAAACCTTACACAGACTCTGCCAGATCAGATGCAGGCTCTGGGCTCTCTGTGTGTGCAGAAAGGGAAAATCAGTACGTGAGCAGGTGCTGATAAAATAGGGGAGAATACTCCCAACAGGGGAGGTGGGTGAAGAGAAACACCTCACAACATCCCAGCTGGGTAATTCCCCCAGGACAATCCCGGGCTGTGCTCCATGGACAAGTGCCCCAGCGTGAGCAGGAGCGAGAGTCCCCTGGCTGGCATCTGCCTCAGCGAGTCCGAGAAGGCGGCCGTGCTCACGCTCATCAGAGAGGAGGTAACAGCCATGTCCCTGTCTCCTGTGGCTGCCCCTAGCTGGACCTCACCACGGGGGCAGGAGGGGCAGCTCTGCTCTGCCTGGGAGAGGGGATCTGATCCCCTGCATGGGATGGAGAGGGGAACCCCCTCAGAGCACATCCCAAGGGTCCTGTGTCTGCTGCAACCCAGATAATCACCAAGGAGATCGAGGCCAATGAGTGGAAGAAGAAATATGAGGAGAGCCGGCAGGAAGTGCTGGAGATGAGGTAGGAGCTGTCCCCTTGCACGGCTCTGCTCTGGCAGGAGGAGGCTGAGCGGGATGTACGGGGATGACACAGGTCAGCCTCACCAGGGTGGGACAGCTTGGCAGAGATGTTCTCTTAGTGCTGTTGCTGTGTCAAGCCTGCTCATTCTTTGTTGCAGAAATAAAATCCCATGAGCTGTGCCAGCCTCAGTGCCAGGAGGCAGGTCTTGGCCTGAAGCAGCGCTGATGGGTGTTGCAGCCCCAACATCTGGGCCCTGCATACTGCTGTGGGGTGGCAGGGCACGGACCAGCAGGGCCTCCTGTGGGGCAGATTGCTGCCAGCATAGCTGGAGGTGCATGTCCCCAAAATCAGTGGCCTCTCACCTGGTTTTTTATCTCTTCCTTGTAGGAAAATTGTGGCTGAGTATGAAAAGACCATTGCCCAGATGATAGGTAAGGCGCTGTCATCTGGCCAGGTGTGCAGTGCAGAGAGCTGGCTGCCACAGCCATCCCCACTCGGTCACTGTGTTCTTGTTTTTTGTTCTCCATGCCAGAGGATGAGCAGAGGACAAACATGACATCTCAGAAAAACCTGCAGCAGCTCACAATGGAAAAGGATCAGGCTCTGGCAGACCTGAACTCGGTGGAGAGGTCCCTGTCTGATCTGTTCAGGAGATATGAAAACCTGAAGGGCATCCTGGAAGGATTTAAGAAGGTCCTTTGCCTTTTCTCCCTGCAGCTCTGGTCCCTGGACCAGAGGGGTTCTGTGCAGTCACACTCCATGTTTCTATGCTGCTGAGCTGGATAAGGGGCTCCAGCATAAAGCAGAAGTTGGTTTTATTTAAAACCTTTTTTTTTACACTCAGAACAGTATCTGTCATCCCATCAGAGCAATGTCTTTGTGCTCAGTAACAATGCAGATGGATGTACTTTCTTTTCCAGAATGAAGAAGCTCTGAAGAAATGTGCTCAAGATTATCTAACCCGTGTCAAGCAAGAAGAGCAGCGGTATCAGGCCCTGAAAGTCCATGCAGAAGAAAAATTAGACAAGTAAGGTCATGCATGAGATTGCTGGGTGTTTCACGACCTTGTAGGGAAATGGCTCCATTTGCTTTCCAGAGGCTGGAGGGCAGGAGCTGAATGATGTGAAAAGCTGCATATTACAACCTCAGGCTCAAGTGTCTATAAGCAAGGCAGAGCAAATCCCTGAACACATTCTCTGATCTCTGTTTATTTATTTTTTTATGGAGAACCTGAGGTTCACAATCTATGGTCACTTACCAAGTTCCCATCTTTCAGAGGGCTCGTGTTTGTGGTACGTGAAGGGGCTGCACAGCCCTGGGGCTCAGCTGATGAGCAGGAGCTCACCAGCATGTGTAACCCTGAGTGAAGTGGGTGGTGAACTGGTTTAGCTTGGCTCTGAAAGAGCAGAATTTCATACAGGGGCTTGGAGGAGCTGAATTAACCCAGTTTTGTCCAGTTTCCATACAGGCAAACCACCTCTGTTGTATCCAGGCAAGCAGAGCTGGGCTCTGCAGTTGCTGCGTGGCCCCAGGCCATGGCATGGTGCTCCTGGCTGCAGACCTGGCCACCAGCCCCATCTCCATCCCCCACAGAGCCAACGAGGAGATCGCCCAGGTGCGCACGAAGGCCAAGGCGGAGAGCGCGGCGCTGCATGCAGGGCTGCGCAAGGAGCAGATGAAGGTGGAGTCCCTGGAGAGAACCCTGCAGCAGAAGGTAACACACCTGCCCCACACCTCTCTGCCAGCCAGGCCAGCGCTTCTGGCTGCCGCCCTGAGCATCCTGTTGACGCTGGAGGTNCTTTCTTGGGGTTTTTGTATTTTGTGGGGTTGGTTTGGATTTTTTGGGTAGAATGGGCATTGCTGGCTTACACGTGCCTGCTTGCAGAGATGAGGGCTGGGGCTGGCTTGCTGCAGATCTCTGCAGCACTAGGGTCTGGCTGGGATGGGGAGGGTGAGCCCAGGGGTCCACACAGTGCCTGGATGCACAGAGGAACTGTTGGAGGGGCAGGTATAAGAGCTGGCTGCCCCTTCCCATGCAGGCTTGATGGCAGATGGGCCCAGGTGTTATCCTCCACCTGTGCCACCATGGGGGTCCCCAAGATCTGCTTTTCTTCCAGAACCAGGAAATTGAGGAGCTGACCAAGATCTGCGACGAGCTGATAGCGAAACTGGGAAAGTCAGACTGAGCCTCAGCACCCCTCACCCAGCACTCTGCACTTGGCTGCTTTTCTCGTGACGTTGAGCACCTTGCCTTACTCCAAACTCCCTGCAGAAAATCTCACTTGTCCAGCTGCCCCGCTTGGCTGCCGGACCTGTGGCTCCCAAGTGGAGCCTCTCCCTTCACTCTCCCTGTCTGCTTCCCACAGCTCCGGGGCTAGGATTCCTGCAGTCAGGCTGGGCATCCTGTGGTCAGCCTGGGCCTGTGTGTCCCCTCCCAGGGCCTGCTGCACTGTCCCTCTGCACCAATGCCACCTCTCAGGTGGGAGGTGACACCCTGGGCTCTGTCCCCCTTGGTTGGGCTGGGTCTAGTTGTGTCCCCTCCAAACTCTCTGTCACTTACTGTCCTCGTGTGCCCAGTGGAACAGGTCCAGCCATGTGGTAGGTCCTGCTCTGGGACATGGGTGATGCCGGTGTGGACCTGCTGGCTCCTGCACTGGGGAAGGGGCCCTGGCACTTGGATGGCTGGTCTCTGGTTCGTGGGTGAAGCACAGCATCTCCCTGTCACTGGCTGTGCCAGCCTCAGAGGAAGGGAGCTGTGCATTTGTGCACTTTATGAGCATTTATGGGCACTTAGGCTCTCTGCTCACTCCTTCCAGTCAGGCATGGTGCTGACACAAGGCACGACCTGTTCCCTCCGGAGCACTGAAACAGCCACATAACCTGTAGTAACTTCAGTCCTCTCAAGGGAGAGTCTGGGTGAGGGGAGGCAGGAGGTTGCTGCACTGAGAGGTGTTTGAGAAACGGGAGATGTTGGTTCTGGAGAGCTGGGGCTGCCTGTCCATCCTCCCCGTGCCCACCCTGCCTGTGGCCCTGGCCCCTGCAGTGGCTGGGTGACCTGGTGTTGAGCACGTGCAAAGCCAAGGCTGTTGCTGTGGACTCCCTGTGCCCTGTTTCAGAGGCTGCCGCAGGAAGGAAGTGAACCCTGAGCTGCCTCCAGCTGCAGTGGTGGAGGATTCCCTGCCTGAATGGATAGTTCTGAGGTGTGAAACAAGGGAAATATTTGCAGTTTGGACTGTTTCCTGCCCAGCCTGTTGAACACTTCCACAAACCTTTTTGCTGCTACCTTTTTGTAACAGAATTGAGCTCTTTTCCTTCTATTTTCTAAATCCCTGTGTTGAGCATGCAGACCAAACACCTGTTTAAGCCAGAGCCATGCACTTCATTATATTTTACTAGTTATATAATGTATAGAGAGAGTTTATTCTACACTTAAGCAAAGGTGTCAGCAGCCTGCCCCAGCACACAGCTTCCCAGCCTGTTCTCCACACCCCCAGTTGTCCCAGTGACATGGAAGCCAGTGGCTGACACCACTCAAAGCAGTGCATCTGTTGCTTGTGCTGGGTATTCACCCTTTGCACAGTTGACAGAAAGGAAAACCCTTTATTTTCCCCTCTCTCTTTAACCCTTTGAACTCCCCACGTCCCCTTCTTGGGCTGGTGAAAAAGCTTCAATCATATGATCAACAAGGACTGTTTCTGTTCCCCTTTGGGAGTCTGTGCAGGTAAAGCAAAACCCTGAGACCCAGAGATTCTTGGGCAGTTGGCTTTTTCTCTTGAGGAAGCGGAGTGCAGCAGCATTGCACAATCTCTCAGAGCTGGCTGTTTCAGGGCTGGGTTTGGGGTGGTGCCCTGGTGCGCTGTTCTGCCGCCAGCAGCACCCAAGGTGCCGGTGTGAAGCTGGTGGAGCCCAGGTGCAGGAGGCAGGTCCTAGGTGGGGACTGGGGCAGCTCTCAGCCTTTTGCTTTGCTCTGGGCCATGATGCTTGTGTGCTGTCTTGGTTCAAGGTGTGACAGTCTGAGGTCAGTCTCTTGTTGGGGCATTGCTCTGGCCCCTGGAGCTGATGGATAATTGCAGAAGTTTAGGTTTCACCACTCGGCACTTCCCCAGACCCCTGACCTGCACACAGCAGTCACTGTTGCAACTTTCCCCTGTGGGTTGTTTGCAAAGCAGGGCTCCACTGTGATAGCCCATGGGGGCACAGTCCTGCACCCGTCCTGTCCCTGCTCCCCTGTGTCACCCGGTCCTGCCATGCTGCCTCCCTCACCCGGTGCTGTCGCATTCCTGTGCCTGTCTGCATGCACCCCAGTCTGGACAAAGAAGATTCCTACGGAATGATTTATTAACTATAATATGGTTATAGTTACATATATAAAAATACAAATATAATGGTTATAGTTATATGAAATAGAAGGCGTGTGTTTGCAAACTGGCACGATGGTTGCACCTCATGTGCCGCGATCTGACATGCTGAGGGGATGGCGTCCCTGTGACCAGTGCAGGGAATGGCAGCTCCCTGTGCATGGTGTCAAAGCCTGGGTGTGTTTGTTGTCTGTTCCTTGCAGTAGACTTTAAATGCCCCTTTCTGGCAGCAGCAGGTCCTGCCTGTGCTGCTGTGTTGCTGTTTGCAGTGTGTGTTTGCCAGCAGATCTGTCTATAATGAAGTGCCAACCAGGACCCCCAACTACTGATCTCTTCCTCCATCCCTCCAGTGTGGCCTCCCCCAGGCAGGAACTTCCTCTGCATTGACTCCTACCCCTCTGCTTCGAGCCATGTGTGTAACTGCCATCGCCATCAGTTTTATATGTATGATAATTTCCCTTTTATATGTCAGGTAAATATTTGTAAGAGTTATACTGACACAAATGAGATTATTATAATGATTACTAATATATTTTTTCCATGTTTCATTGCCTGAGTAAAAACTGTGTTTATCACTCTTGAAAGCTTCCATGGTGTTTGTGAGGTTGGTGCTGTTGAGAGTTTTTGGAGGAGTTGGCTTTACCTTCCAGAACAGGCAGTGTTCTGCCTTGTCTTTATTAATGTGTTTTACATGGCAGTTGGTTTCAAATAAGCACAGTTATCATCTGTTCCTGAAATCTGCATTCCTGAGCTCTGAAATTCAGACCTGGGATGACTTTTCTGTCCTCGTGACTCCCACCACTCCCACCACACTGTGATGGGGCTGAGCCATGGTGGTGAGCTCAGATGGCAGGAAGAGCTGAGGCAGCAGCAGGATGTCAGGCAGGAGAATCCTTGGCCTAATCCCTGCACTGACCCTGACAACCCTCCAGGGCTTTGGGTAAATCCTTCTGGAAGGATGGAGCCCTGGAGGCTGGGGAGTGCAGGAATGGTTCTGCTGGGCTCCCAGCCCTGTAGGGATTTCCAGTTGTTCTCTTGCACTTCTCTTTTGGTGGGTTGGAAACTCGGGAGGTGTTTTCCCCAACTCAACTGCTATTTATGACAAGAAAGGGGTTGTTCTCTGGATGGAGTAGGTGGGCTTGATCAAGATCTTGGAAAGCCATCCCAAGGTTCTGTGTCCAGAGATGGTTTCCAAAGCAGGCACCAGCAGGATGTGGAACAGAGCCCAGCCCCATCCACTGGCGCCAGTGTGGTGCTCTGCCCTGCTCCCATTCCCCAGCCCATGTCCTTGGGGAGCTGTGTCCTGTCCCCTCCAGCTAAGATGGCATTATCCAGGGGCTGCAGTGAGGTGTTATCCCAGCCCCTGATGCAATCACCCAAGCAGATTAGCCATAAGACCTTAAGACAAAACAGCAGCTACACACCCCACACTGCACACTGCTGAGAATGCCTGCCCTGAAGACCCTACTGGCCCTGGCCATCGTCACGTCCCTGGCTGGAGAAAGTAAGTGTCCCTTGGCTCCAGGCTGCACAAGGTCGGGTAAATTGCTGTAGTAGTTGCCTCTGTGCTTGCTGCTGCCCCATCCCCGTCACCTGTCTGCAGGCTGGCACATGCCCCCCTGTGCTGCTTCCACCCCTGCAGGAAAATGATGTTTTGGGGGGGAGGGTGGCTTTCTCCTCTGAGTACCACCCAGGGAAGCCCCCTGTCCCTTGCCTCTCTACCACTGGCACACAGCCCAGGGATGCCGTGCCCAGCAGGAACCACTGAGTCTCTGGTCTCCAGCTCTGATGGAGGCTCCTGAGCCCAAACCCTGCAGCCTCTCTTGGCTACAGCTGTGTTTCCCTGCTAAAACTTGCTTCCTCCAAGGCATCATCACAAAAAGCCATTGTAAAAGGTGGTTGCACTGCTCAGAGCACTGCCATGGAGCAGAGGCAGCTCCAGCCAGTTTCAGGATCTTTGGACCAAGGCAGGATGAATGCGACTGTTTTTAGCTCAGGGCTGATGAAAGGCTGTCCCGTGCTGCGAAGAACAGCAGAGGAGACACAAAGCAACGCAGCAGCAGAAGCCGGGTCACTGGGTTAATGGCAGGCACTTACTGGCATCTGACCCCATGAAATCTCAATTTTCCCCATTCATGGGTTTTCTCTCCCTGAGATGAAGGTGGAAGCTCTGGGCAGGAGCCTGCCCCGCTGCCACGAGAGGGCTCTGCTCTTGTCAGCAAAGCAGAGACGAGTTTCACTTCCAAGACCAGCACTAGTTTATCCAGCCCCATCAAAATCAAGGATCAGGAGAAGGATCTTCAGGTTTGGGTTTTTCTGGGGGGTGTGTGCGCTTTGAGGGGTCACACAGCTCTTGCAACCACTATCGGCTCTGACACACAGGAGAGAGGGGCTGGCTGCTGTCTAACCTGCCTGTGGCCTCCTTTAAGGATGACCTGGAGATGACTCGTCCCTCCCGACTCACACATCTTGCCTGGCACTTTTGTGCCTGTCACCGTGCTTGTCCTCAGGGCTGAGCTTCCTGAGTACAGTGGAAAATGTGGGAGCTGCTCTCATAGGTTGGATGAATTCTCCTTTCTCCTCCCCAAAATACTTATTAAAATGAAATCTGGCCCCAAAAGAGAAAGATTTTGGATTGGTTTAAAATATTATGTCTATACCTATTTTTACTGTGAAAGGAATTTCAGGACTGTCAGGAAGTCTTTGCAGGGCAAGGACTCGGCAGAGCTCACCTGCCTGGTTTAGCTCTCATAATTTTGAGTGACAGTTGGAAGAGTTTTGCATTAATTTTGTGGGCAGGTGAGGCCCCATTCTGCATCCATGGCAGTGCCTGGTCATGGGTCGACTCTGTCTGGTGCAAACCCTCACCTATAACTCCCTGTCCCTGGGCTGGGGGTCACCAGTGTCCATGGAAACCCACAGATTCTGGCGGGGCACTGAGGGCTCTGGGATGGTGCGTTGCTGTCACTCTCACTCCTCCTCCCCTCATCTTCACCCAGATAAAGCATTGAAATGCCACAAATGTGTCGCATCCAACGAGAACGACTGCAACCAGCAGGGATCCCACAGCTGCCCCCAGTACGCCGACGCCTGTTCCACCATCACTGCAACCAGTAAGCCCCTTGGCTGGAGGGCCGGGGTGCCGGGGGGGATTGCAGGTGACGGGGGAAAGGAGGCTGGGACCAGAGGGTCTTGGAGGGGACCAGAGGGGCTGGGGACCGAAGGGCGAGGAGAAGCGGGGGACCTGCCGAGGCGCAGCAGGAGGTGGCTTCCTCTTGTGGGCAGGAGACATCCTTTTATTCCGCATCCGTACCGCAGTGTGCTGGGACTCGGGGGTTCTTTCTCCCGTGCCAGTGAAAGCCCCGGTTCCCGGGAGTGCCTGACGCGCCGTGTCGCGCTGCCTTTCCTTGCAGACAGCGTCGTTAAGTCCTGCTCCTACAAGTCCTTCTGTGACCAGGCGCGCCGCGGCGGCTCCGGCGGGGCCACCGTGCGATGCTGCTTCAGCGACGACTGCAACGGGCCGGCGCGGGGCTCCCGGAACGGCGCGGGGCTCAGCCCGCCGCCCCCGCCCAGCCTGCTGGCCACCGCGCTGGCCGCGGCGCTGCTGCTGGGCCGGCTCTGAGGGTCCGCCGGGGCGGCTGCTCGCCGCTCCAGCTTAGGGACGCGGGCGGGGGGGTGCTCTCTGTGGGAGGCGTCCCATCGCCGCCAGTCCAATAAACGCTTCCCTTGAGAACCGCGTTCTCAGCTTCTCATTGACAGGGAAAACAAAACCGCGAGACCGCGCACCGAATCGAACCCGTTTGGCTTCTGGTGCCGCCCTGGAGGGCTTTGCCAGGCAGAGCCCGGGATCCCAGCGCAGACTGCCCCTCTCCCCGTTGGTCCAACAGAGATGCTTTTGGGCTGCTTTCTGCAGCTCAAGGCTCGGCTGTGGAGAGCAGTTTCTGTGGCTGCAAAGACATGGGAGAGATGTGAGGCTGCTCTGGGGTCTGGGGCTGCAGGTGGCCCCACAGCTCAAAGCTTTGCTAGAAAGACCCCCAGGAGTGTCAGCGAGGCTTGGTTTCGTGAGGGAGAATGGTAGAAGTGAGTGAACAGGGTAAGTAGAACAGAAAGGAGAATGATGAAGGGAGTGAAGGATTGCTGGGACCATGAGAATTTGACTGCAAGAACTATATAATGCAGGGCGAGCGGCAAACAGCAGCTGTCTGCTGGAGTCTGCCCCAGTCAGCACACAAGGAAAAGGGGAACAGGTACTGAAACTGAAACGAGCAAGTTTGAACAGAAGAAAAGAAGTCATTCAGTACGTGCAGATCCAGCTGTGGAACTCACAGCTGGAGGATGCTGCTGGAACAGAGACCTCGGTGAGTGCTGGAGAGTGAGAGAGTCAGAAGTCCTGCAAGAACATGGATATAGTCTTGTGAAGGTTAACATATGCTTTGAGGGTCGCTAGACTGCTGGAGGGGAGCATCTGGAAAGCAGATTGTTCCGTCTCTGCTGTGGATCTTGCTCCTTCCCTGGGGAACAGGAAGGGTGTTCTCCTGCGGGAAGGCTCTGGCTGCTGGTGGAACCTCCAAAGGCCCTGGGTCAGAGACGTGCCCTGCCCGGTACTTCCCTCATGACCCTTCATCTCCTGATGGGGTGTCTCAGTGAGTTTCAGGGACTGCTTGTATCCCCAGACAGGGTGCAGCAGAAAAATGCATTGGAAAATCTAAGAAAACGTCCAGGCTGTCGGAATGAAGGGAGAGCAGCTCTGTGACTCGCTGCCGTGTGACCGTGCACAGAACTCAGCGCTGCCCCAGGCTCCGGCGGGTCACAAGGGCTGCAAGAGATGCCTCGGTATAAAAATACTCCGTGGAACAGTTTAGTCTTTGCAAAGGGAGGGATGTGGAGAGGGGGAGGCAGCGGTGGCGGGGCAGGGCTCGACACTTCCAGGATGCCGGGAGCAGGCAGCCAGCAGTGGGAAGTGGGACTCGCGTGGGCTGGGGGTGTCCGTGAGACAGACTCCTGCGCACCCTCGGCGGCGGCAGCCCCAGGATCGATTTCCTCCGCGCCGGGAGAAAGTGCTTCGGGACCAGATGGAGTTTCGGAGAGAAAGCGGGGCTTCCCCTGGGCGGCACGGGGAGGCAGCGGGTGTTTCCTGCTCCCCAAATCCACCCTGAGCTCGCTTCAGCAGCAGTGTTCCCAAGAGATGCTCCTGCAGGAACTGCGACCCGAGCTGGGCGGCTCATCCCCAGTAGCGCCAGCCTCAAGCACAAACTGAGTGCTTTTGTGTCGGGTCTGGGGGAATTCACCGGGAAGGCCCCGAGCCTGGCCCTGAGGGACGCAGAGGACCCGCAACAGGCTGGGACTGGGACTGGCACCCGGCTGGTCCCGACCCCTCCCGGCGGCTTAGCCCCCGCGGCGGAGCCCGGGGCCGCGGCAGGTGCGCGGGAGGGACACGGACGGACTGAGAGAGGACGGAGGGACACCGACCCCCCGCCCCGCGGAGCCGCCCCGCGCCCCGCACTCACATCCGGGGCCGGGTTTGCTAATGACAGACGTAATTAACCCGGAAAGAAGCGACGGCGGAGCCAGGGGCACACCCCCTCCGCCGCCCGTCCATCCTCCTTCCCCCGCCGCCCGCCGTGTGCAGCGCCCGCAGCCCCGGCTCGGCCANGCGCGCAGCCCAGGGACGCCGCGGGGTAAGTGCCGGGCCGGGGACACGCGTGTCCGCCGAGCCGCCCGTCGGCAGCGCTCGCTCTCGGGGCGCTTCTCGAGAGACCCTGCGGGGCGGGCTGGGAGCCCTCGCTGTCTCATCCTCATCCTCCCGCCGGTCCCTTTCCCCGAGTCCTCGGGTTTCCCGGGCTGCGGCGTCGGGGCAGTTGGAGGCGTCCGTGCCCCCACGGCTCCGGGAGCCGGTGGGGAGGCGGTCCCAGAGCTGGTCCCCCTGTCCCTGGCGGAGAGCCCGGTCCCTGCAGCTGGATCATCCACGCCAGGGCTGGGGTCGAGCGCCCGCGGTGCGAGCGGCTTCTGCTCGACGGTTCCTGCAGCGAAGTTTCGGGGACAGGGGAGCGGGAGGCAAGCGAGGGGGCTCCGCCAGGAGCGGAGGGGTCCCCGTGGGGGCTCCGGAAATGCTGCAGGCACCATCCTGGCCGAAAGTCTGTGGGGCTGTAGGCAAGCGTGTGGCGGGAGTCGGGTCTTGCAGATATTCTGTGCGTTCTCCGACTCTTTGTGGCCAGATGAAGAGCTGTATCCAGCCTTCTCCCAAGAGGTTGATAGTTTCTTTAAGGCAAATATCTGGAATTAGTAGGAGCGGGTTGCTGGACGCTGCCTACCCCATCTGTCTCGTGGGTCGGGACAGACATCGCAGCGTGAGCTCTGGGAGCTCCTCTGCAAGAGCAGGTAAGAGGAAGTGCTGCAGCCGCTGCGGCTCAGGTGCGTGGAGCACTGGGCATCGCAGGTCCTGTTCCTCCTGGAATGGGAGGCCATCCTGCACCTCAGGTGGCACCAGAGCAGCTCGGGCAGACAGGTGTGAGAGAGGAGGAGGATGCTGTGGCTGCCCACAGGTGCAGTGGGTGCTGTGGAGGGAGGTGCCGAGGAGATGCATCCCATGACAGCTGTGATGCTCCAAATGTCGGGTCTCCCGTTGCCTCGGGTTTTTCTGCTTCAGAGTGTTCCTGGGTTGCTCCTGAGGCTGTAGCTCTGCCGGGATAGAGCAGGGCACAGTCAGCTGTGCCAGTGCAGTGGCATCCTGAGATGCTTCCTGGAAAGTCTGGCTGTGTGGCTGCCCACGAGGCCTCTGAGCCACGCGTGGCCACAGAGGAGACTTGGGTGCTGCATGGATGGTGCCTTGCTCCTCCTGCCTCTCCCTGGGAAGCACTTCCTTTTGTCTCAGGCAGACAAGAGGGTGGTTTTGCTATAAATCTTCTGTAGCCCACTTGCTTGCCATGTAATTCACTGAGTCAGGAAAGGGGTGTCTTTTTTGGTGGGATATTGTGGCTGAAAAAGCTGGCAAGTCATTTGCTTCAGAAGTACGAAAGAGTCCCGGAAGTCTCTGATACACTTCACTAGAAAACTGAGCATTTTCTGGCCCTCCTGGATTTCCTGAGCAGGATGCCCCACATGTTAGCACAGCTGGAGATGCTACTTTTATCCTTTTCTTAGGGAAAAGTGCAGCTCTTGGTGGCTCAAAAGAGACAGACCATTTGTATCTTGTGGGCAGTGGGATATGAGGGGACAGGAACCTGGCTGACTTGGTGCAGAGTGTGGGGCAGTCCCAGTCTCCTTTGCCCAGAGATTTGTGCATATCCAAGTGCAGTCTGAGGTCAGTGTATGCAGAAGGACTGAGCTGGTTTGTGGTCTCCCAGATGAGTCTGTGGTAATGTAGGGTCGTGGTGGTGTGACACAGGGAGTCCCAAAAGGCGTCCCATGGGGCTGGGGGCTCATCTCTGTGCTGCCTGAGGTAGACTCTGCTTCTTCCTCATCCATCTCCTAAGCAGAAATCTCTAGACTTTTGTTATCAGCAGAAGAGAGAGTTTCTGAGGTTTGGTCTGAAAATGTTGGTATGATTGAAGGTACCTAGGGATTGGCTTCCCATGCACGTCCCCACCACGAAAGAAACTCCACCAAAAAGCAGTGAGACTTGAAGTGCCCACAGAAACCCTTGTGCCAGGGCTGGTCTAAACCAACCTCTACCCCTGCAGCAGCATGGTCCCCATAAGCCTGATGCCCATCTCTGAAATGCTGGTGCTAAACTGAGATCCTGACAGCAGGTTGACTTGTTTTCTGCCTCCTCTACCTTTGCAGCTGCACCCCAGCTCTTGCACAACCCTCGCCTCCCCGGGCCCCACTCCACTGCAGCTCAAAAATAGTATTTCCTCCTTTTCTGCATGAGTTCTCTTATTTGTGTAGCTCTGCTTCTGGCACCTGCGTGATCACCACTCTCCTGCCAGACAAACCACACTGGGTTCACTCACATCCTTTGGGTAACGGCTGCTCTCATCCCTGCCCTCCACCCTGTGCCATGGGGAGAGGGCTCTGCCTGGGCAGTGGGACATGTCCTGCCTACCTGTGCATCTTGGTGCTGTTTCCACTGCCCACACAGGGCTGGAAGTGATTCCAGCAATCCAGTGATTGCAGCATTCCCACTGCAGCTGAGGGACCTTGAAGGAAACCTCCTGGGTGGGGGGCAGTACTGGGGAGGGTCTGTGCTCGTGGCAGGCCTGGGGACACGGTGTGGCCCTGCTGTGATGGGTCACTGTTTTCCCTGCTGACTCAACATCCTGGCTGCACAGATTTTCTGCTGGAGTTGCAGATTGTTCCCCGTTTCCTGGGAGTGTGCTCAGGCTCTCTCTAGCACGCTGCTTTGGGATTATTTTTCACCACGGTTCTCAGGGATCTGGTGTCTCGTGTCAGATCCTTTGTGGCTACTTTGTCCTCTCTCATGGGGTTTGGTGGCTCGTGAGGCTGGGAGTGATGGGTTGGTAAGTTGTCCCTTCCATCTCCCTCTGGAGAGCTCAGATGTGGCTGGGTGACTGCACTGGCATCCCGGCGTATCTGGCTGGGATGGGTGGCGTGGCCATGGATGCGGGAGAAACTCCCTGGGGAGCTGGGGCTATGTTAGCAGACCACCCACCTCTCCCTACACACCCCCACTGCACAGGGTGATGCCAGAAGGAGCCCGGCATGCCGTACCTGGATCGACAGAACCGTATCTGTGGGTTCCTGGACATTGAAGAAAATGAGACCTGTGGCAAATTTCTGCGGAGGTATTTCATCCTGGACACCCAGGCCAACCACCTCCTGTGGTACATGGACAATCCTCAGGTAGGCACGTGTGCTGGGAATGTCTGTAAACTTGGCAGTGAGTCTGTAGGCACATCCCAGCCTCCCTGCCTGCTGTATTAATGTCCCGTGGCTGAGAGTGGCCATGACCAGGCTCCAGCCCTTCTGTGACCTCTGTGGTTTCCACAACTGTCCTGAGGAGCACATCAGGGCGGGTCCCACTGCTGAGGGGTCTGAGCTGAACCAGGTTCAGGAAAGGGAAGTGGCTGAGGATGGCGGCAGCTGCTGCCTGACCCCAAGGGCACAAACGACAGGCTGGATTGCCCCCGCCACCTTCTCCCTGTCATTTACCTCCCACTGCTCATTCTGTGTGTTGCAGAACCTGGCCATTGGAGCAGGTGCTGTCGGATCTCTGCAGCTGACCTATATCTCCAAGGTAATGTTGGGGTGGGGCAGAGGGAAGGTGAGTGCTCCCTGTTTTCCCCTTATCCTTGCAGCATACCCAGGAGAGGCAATGGCTTGGCCTGGAAGCACCCGAGGCCAGGTCCTGCTCCTGCCTGAGCTTGTGACCATCTCCCTGGGGTGTAGCCTGAGTGGGGCTGTGGGAAGCAGGGATCAACCCCACAGCAGAGGGATCCCGATGCTGAGACCGTGTCCACCTTCGCCCGTGGACCAGCGCGGGACAGGGTGCAAGGTCAGGTTGCAGGAGGAAGGGGAACTGCTCTGCTGTGAGGAAGGACACGGGGTGAGCAGGACAGAGTGGGAACAGGAGCTGGCATTGGCGTGAGCTGGGCAGTGCTTCAAGAGCTCTTCCCTGTGCTCAGAGGGCAGTGCCTTGAAGGATGAGACCTTGTGGAAACTCACTTTTGTGTGCCTTAAGGGTGTTTATCCAGTGTCCATGGGAAGGAAGGAATAAGTGCAATAAGCAACAACTGTTGCAGGGCCAGTGACTGCGACAGTGGAGGTGTGGAGAGCAGAGCCATCCTCCTCCTGCAAGTGGCCCCTCAGCTGCTGTGAGGGAGTGGGGGGCTTGTGGCTGCCACACCAGGCTCAGTTCATCTTTGTCCTCTAGCTGGATATAGAATTGGACAGATCTTTCTGTTCCTGCTGAATCATGATTTATAAATTAAACACAGATGAAGCAATGCTGGGAGGCTGAGCCTTCCCCATTTTGGAAAGAGCCTCACAAATTATATAGGTTTTGGTTTAAATGCAAATTGCTTCAGGACAGCATTTGGTCACAAACTGCGGGGTTCGGTTCTGTCAGTGGCTGGAACTACCAACAGTAAATATACCAAAAAAATGGAGGTTTGCTTGAGAAAACATATTTAAAGCATTATGGACTGGCTTTGAAGGAGGAAGACTGTCAGAATAAATACTTCATGAGTGCTGTTTGTGGAGCCCCAAGGAATATTATTCTTATGTAATGATTCCTACTCTTCAGGGAAAAACCACCGCTGTTTTCCCTCAATTTTCTTAATTGCTGATGAGAGTGACTGTGTTAACCCAGAAGAACTGATGTTTTCAGGTCCTTTGAAAGCTTTCTGTCCTTTGCTGCACAGCTCAGCCAGTGCCTGAGGGGATGAAGAGGGTGAAAGTCCTGGCTCTGTGCTGACCTTCCCCAGGGACCCGGCACCCTCTGCTGCATGTGGTCAGTGTTGCTCTGACACGGGCCAATTCCCATCAGCTGGCACAGCTGTGCTGTAGCTCAAGTTGTCCTCACAGGCATGGGGTCCTGCTCAGGGGTGCTGTCCAGGGCAGCAGAGCCCTGGCGAGGAGCAGAGTGGATGGGTGGAAACTTCCAGCTCTTGTGCCCACCATTAGCATGTGCTGTTCTCTCTAATTTTTTTCCCTGATTTGCTCTGACACAGGTTAGCATTGCCACCCCAAAACAGAAGCCTAAAACTCCGTTCTGCTTTGGTGAGTGAGTGGGATCTTGGTGGGCTCTGTGGGGGGACACGCTGCCACAGGAGGCTGCCCCATGAATCCTTCTGGCTGCCACCAACTCTCCTTGTCCTTCCCTTCTCTGGCAGTTATCAATGCTCTATCCCAGCGCTATTTCTTACAAGCCAGTGACCAAAAGGACCTGCAGGACTGGGTGGAGGCACTGAACAGGGCCAGTAAGATCACGGTAGGTTACTTAATGCTCCTCTCAATTTTTCCTTCCACCATTCCCAGGGGTCCTTATGCTTGGGGTTTATTTGTGTATCTTCCTTCGCCCTCCCAGCCCAGCCGTGGAGGACAGCAGCTGTGCCCCAGGAGGGTCCTGTTGGAGCTGTCCACATCCCCTACCGCTCCACGCCCTCCCCCTCCTGTTGCTCCTGCTGGCTAGGATCTGGCCCAGCCAGCTCCTCACTGTGGCAGTCAAAGGGTGGCTTTCTTGTGCTTCAATAACTTTTTTATTCCATTTTTATTCTTCCTGGAATGCTGGATCTTGTGATGAGGCACAGCAAATGCCCTGCACTGTAGGGCATGGCAAGGCAGGCTGTGCCTGCATCCAGAGGGGTTCATCTGCCATCTCCTCTCATTTACTGGTGTGCTCACAGAGCCATGAGCTAATGGTCAGTGACCCAGTACCTCGCAGAGTCTGTGCTCCGCAGCTGCCCGGCGCTCCCGGCAGTGAGGGACGTGCAGATCCCTCCCCGTGCAGCAGGGCTGCCAGCCCTGTCCGCAGGCTGGGGGGATGCTCAGCTGGCAGTGCCCACACCAGGGGCTCGGGGCTGGGAGCTCCAGGATGGTTTATGTCTGGGTGGAGGGTCCCTGTGAAAGGATTGAGGACTTCTGAACTGCAGTGAGCAGCAGGGCCAATGCTTAATGTGAGCAGAGTTTTACTAGGTCATGCGCTGATGTTTATGGTATATAGACTAAATGTAAGGGAAAAATCACGTAAACAGTTTAAGACTGGGACCTATCCATGAGCTTTTTCTATAAAATCCCTGGAGTACCATGTTGTAGTCTCTGTGGGAAACTCATCTGCAAGACCAGACCTAGCTTGTATTTTTTTTTTTTCTTTGCAAATACATTAAGTGTGACAACCTTTGTGCTTGCAGCCACCAGACTGCTCTGGCTCATGCGTTCTCCTTCTGGGTCCAGCTGATATTGCTCATAAACTCCACCTGCAGATCTGGGCAGAGCTGTAGCCAGAGCATGCCTGGGCTCTGGGTGTGCTGTCAGCAGTTTCCTCTGGGGTCGCTGCCTCTGGGCAGCCTGCAGGGCAGTGGTAGTCTGCCAGGCTGGCAGAGGTGGGAGCTGGGGTGAGGAGAATGAGATGCATCTTCTGCTTCTGCAAGAAACCGTAGTGATTTCCATACCCTGATTTTGGCCAGCCCTTCCCGACTCTGGCTGCGTCCCAGCTGGCCGACCGGCTCATCCAGCCCTTCAGGGAGTTGTCACAGGCTGGCTGGGAAGCCCAAGGCTACCAGGATGTGATGTGGGTGATGCTGCCACTCTTCCCTGCTCTGTGGGGAAGGCAGGAGGGTGGCTTGGCATTAGGGGAGTTGAAGTGCTGGCTTGGGAAGGGAAACTTGGAAACTCACCTTTCTGTCCAGAGCCCGATGCCAGAGGGTTGGGAAGAGAAAAGGGAGGATGACAGGGCTGGGAGCCGTGTTGCTGCAGCCCAGCCTCTGCCCAGGGGTGCAGGGCTACTCACAGCAGGGACACTGCCAGCACTGGGGTCACAGCAGTGCCTGGTGTTGCTGCGCCCACACGGCTCAGCCTTGTTAGCCAGACCCAGCTCCTCATTAAGCGTGGCTGTAAGTGGAGCGGGGACAATTAAAGGAGCAAGTGTCCCATAAACTCACTGAGCTGCAGAGGCAAATCACAGGCCCTTGTGAAGGGATGCTTAATCACTGAGAGCCTCTCATCTCTCCTCTGGGTGTCTCCTTTCACCCAAGGGGTTCCACACCCTCCCTAACTGTGGTGCTTGGCCAGGAGTTGCTTTTTAAAAGGATGTTACTGCATTAGACAGAGGTGGTGTGCCCAGTGCAGCTGTGGGGCTGCCCAGCATGGTCACCCTGTGCCCCTCATCCCTTCCTTTCTCCCACAGGTGCCAAAGGGCGGCAGCGTCCCACCAGCCACAGAAATCACAAAGCCTCCAGTGGTGCCCCAGGCCCAGGAGAGGAAGCCCCAGGTGGCCTACAAAACCGAGATCGTTGGAGGAGTAGTGGTCCACACACCCATCTCCATCAACCAGGTGAGCTGGTTTGTGCTTTAGATTCTGGAAAAAGCGTGCCTGCAAACCCTTCCCCGAGCAGGTATAAATGGCTGCTCTGAGCACCCTGAACACCTCTGCTTTGTCTCGGTCTGAAGTGTGATGAGATGAGGGAGTGTGAGGAGGAGGAGGTCATGAATCTGCTCGGCTTCCTGGCCATTGCCATCCACCCATGTGTCCTGGCTGCAAATCCCCTCTTGAGGTGCCTCTTGAGTCAGAAGAACCCTGTGTCTGGTGCCCCCACCACAGCAGGCACAGGGACTCTCCCGGGGGGAGCGGCTGGCACCACTTGCCGTGGCTCTGCATCCCCTTCCCTGGCACGCAGCTGGGTGTGCACGTGGCCATCAGCATCTCCCACCTTTGGGCACTTGTCCAGGTCTGGGTCTCACTTCAGCTCTTACAAGTGGCAGCACTAAAAATGGAGCAGAGAATTAGATCATTGCAGCAGTTTCTGCTGGCAGATGCTTTTAACACTTCCCTGGCCACAGGGTTCAGCAGGTTGCAGAGGTCTATGGAGGGCTGTTGGGTGCAGAGAGATTTTTTGGAAATGGTGCACCAGTTTGCAGAATATTTCCACGCTCTCACTGCTTCCCCCGTGTGAAACGGCCATTCCCCTGCTGCAGCTTCCTGGGCGTGCCCGTGGCTTCCTGGCTGTGCCCCAGCGGGTGCTGCTCCAGGACTGCAGTGGGGAGTCCCATGCTCTGGCCACACCCCCAGACTGGCCAGCAGCATCACCTCAGCTCCTGGGCATCTGACACTCCCAGTTGCAGGAGTGTCCTCACCTCTGGCTTTGGACACTGCATCTGTAATGCCTGGCAGAGCTGGTGCAGCCCCGGACAAGGGGCGTGGGTGGCATCCCCATCCTGGCCATGCTGCAGCTGTGCTTCACTGCTCTCTGGAGGGGCCAGAGCAGTGCTCTCCTTGAGGCCAGAGGAAAAGCCGTTTGTCTGTCCTGGGGACGCTGAAGCAGCTCTGGAAGGTGCAGGGCGGGCAGGCTGCCTGCTCAACCAACCTGGCAGTCACACTGCTGTGGGGCCATCTAAGGCTGGCAGTGGGCAGGGCCACCCCGCTGCCATGGCAATGCTCAAACCTCAACCAAGCCGGAGGAAGGAGTTGGAGGGATGGGGAAGAAGCTGAATGCAGATGTTTCATCTCAACCATCCTCTACACTGCTGGGAGGAAGGGAGAGCACTGCTGGGATGATGCTGGAAGCAGGGCACAGTCTGGCCCTGGGGGTGCACTGGTGCACTGGGATGTGCTCAGGGTGCACCAGGGGTGGGTGCTGGGCTCGTGCTATAACACATGGTTGACGAAAGGGTGAATAGTACCAAGGCAGCAGCCTGGAAAGCTGCACACAAAGAGAGAACATCGGCTCTGGGCTCTGGCTGATCCCCCTGCCCACGTTCAGCACTGCCATGAGACCTTGGTTCACACACTTCACTCGAGGCTTGTGTCAGGTGGCTTTTCCCTGCAGCTGGGTGTCCTGCCTTCCAGCAGGGAATTGGCCTGCTTGCTCACGGTAGCTCTGTTCTCTCTGGTGGCAGGACGGTGGGGAGGGCAGCGAGGTGGCCGCCCACCCTCTGCTGAGGCGCTCACAGAGCTACATCCCCCCCTCGGCCGCCAAGCCGCCCGCCGGGCCCCCCCCGCTCAAGAGTGGCTTCTGCGTCAAACAGGGGAACGTGGTGAGTGCTGGGGAAGGGGCTGGGGCCACTCCCCCGCAGGCTGGGAGTGCTCCAGGGATGCTCTGGATGCAGGACCTTGGCAGAGAGTGGAAGAGCTGAGTACTGAGCAATTTCCTTCTCTTTTCCAGAGGAAGAGCTGGAAGCGGCGGTACTTTGTTCTGGATGAGTTTTCCATCAGTTACTATAAGTGTGAGCAGGTGAGCAGCTCCCCCGGGATCCTGAGCAGAGCTCTGGCACCACTGCTGTGCTGGTGCAGGGAGCTCTGGAGGGGAGCACATCCTAGCCCCAGAGCCAGCCAAACCCATCCCTATCTCCTCTTGCCCTCTGCAGGACAAGGAGCCTTTGCGTTCGATTCTCTTGAAAGATGTTTGCAAGACCCACGAGTGCATGGTCAAGTCTGGGTAATGCTTCCATCCGTGTTTTCCCTGCCGTGGCCCCAGGCTGTGTCAGACCAGAGCAGCCAGTGGGAGCTTGGGCTGCTCCAGCTGCTTGTGGGAAGCAGCTCTCAAGGTGTTTGTCTCAAACTAGCCCAGGCGGCTGCAGTGTCTCAGGAACAAGTTATTGCAGCAGACTTTGACAAAATCAAAGTGACCTAAAGACTTGCTATGAAAAATAACCTAAGAAAACAAACCTCTTTAGCTAAAATGAAAATACAATGTATTAGTATATCTCTGAACTGTTTATTCCTAATAAGTAATAGCAAGCTGATACTTAAAATGACCTGGGAATGCAGTAGATTATGTCAGGGAAGGACAGAGGTTTGCCAGCTGATGGTAGAGCTGTGGGGTTTCTGGCTGAAGCTCTCTGGGGATCTGGACTCTTCCGAAAATCCCAGTGAGATCCAAGGTTTGCCTTCAATACGTTCCTCCCCAACACACTGAACTGATGAAGATAAATACAGGTTTTTTTTTCTGGCCATGATGGCTGCTGGGGTGTGACTGTCTCTTTCTCACTGTTTCTAGTGACCTTCTGATGCGAGACAACCTCTTTGAAATCATAACGAGCTCCAGGACCTTCTACATCCAGGTGATCAGCTGAGGCTGGGATAATTTTTGGGGCAGAAAGTTCAGCTCTTGAGGCTGCTCCCACAGCCCTTCATCAGTGAACACGAGCAAATGGGGCTGTAACATGGGTCTGAAGGAGAACTGCAGGGGGATTCACTTCTCTTTTGGGATTATTTGTAAGATTATTTTCCTGTGAGAGCAGGAAAAGGCAGAGCTGAACCTTAGGAATGCCAGGACAGCTGGTGCCTCTGTGTGTCCATCACAGAGCAGGAGGCAGAGCCTCACTGAGGCTGGTGTGTTTGCAGGCAGACAGCCCCGAGGACATGCACAGCTGGATCCGGGCAATCACAGGGGCAGTCCAGGCCCTGAAAACCCGCCCCAGGGTAGGTCATGTAGTTTCTGTTTCATATCTAGTGTCAAATGGAGATTATGCCAGTGTACAAGATATTTATTTAGTGGATTGTCTAACCAGCCTCGCTCTGCTCTGTCCTTGCAGGAGATGTCCTTTGTGAGATCCACCTCCATGGCCAGGCCCGGGGGCTCCTCGGCCCCCTCCCAGCCGCGGCCAACAGCGGGGGAGCGGAGACCCTTGTGCAAGACGCCGTCCACGTCCTCCTGGCAGCCCTGGACGCCAGTGCCGCAGGCAGAGGGGCAGCGGCCAGCCCTGGGGGAGCTGCCAGCCCCGCTCAGAGACTCGGTGTTTGTGCCGGCGCTCACGGAGCGCGAGGGCAGAGCCGCGCCCAGCACGCGCCTGCGGCACCGCTCGGAGCCGCAGCATCTCAAGGAGAAGCCGTTCGCCTTTGACCTGGATGATGAAAGTATCCGGACCTCCGATGTCTGACCAGGCACCGAGCCACCCCCGGCTCCACGTGCCACCTCCCTGGCTGCTGGGGATCCCTGTGGGACGGTTTGGGGTATGCAAGGTGGTCCCTTCCCTCCACCACAGCCCTTCCCTGGGATGCAGGATCCATCTGGACCCACATCCTGGTGCCCTGCTCTGCAGGGAGTGGGGTCCCTGGCTGCTCCTGCCCAGGCTTGGCCCCAGTGGTTCCACGTCTTGGAAGGTGCTTCTGGGCACTGCCAGTGCTCGCTGTGCAGGGCAGGAGATGCTGGGGACCTGTATGAGGGGACATCTTCTGCTACTGCATAATTTTCCCCACAAACCAGGTCTGGAGGAAGTGGCAGGTCTTGGAGACATGACGAGAAGTGTGGCCTTTCTTGAGTTTGAAAAATGTTTCTCTCCCCTTTGATGCTGCTCAGATTCCCCAGGGCAGAGCTGGGAGACACCAGCCTGCAGCTGCCCACACAGGGGACTCACTGCAGCTTCCCCTTACGAAGACTTACGCCCTCAGAGATCAGCTTTCCCACTGCCCATACAATGGTTTATCAGCAATCTGCTGGCTTTTAATTATGTCTTTTTATACCTGTGGCTCCGGTTGAACCCCAGCCTGGGCAGGTGCTAAACCCCTCCAAAGGCTTTTTGGTACTTCCTGAGCACGAGCCAGGGCAGGCAGTCAGAGCGATGGTGGCTTCCAGGTGGGAGCATCCTCAGGTATGATGTCAGTTTTGCACTGCGTACACCTGGGCACAGGTAGCCATGCCAGATGGTGAAGGGCTTTTAGCAAAAATACCGAGCACCTGATGGAACTGGGCAGACTTGTCCAGCCAACTCAGCCACTGCCTGCCTGAGATGGAAACCAGCAGGAGTTTCTAGAGCAATGTGAACTGTCATTTCCATAACCAAATGAGCTCCTGTAGGTGTGATAAATAGTGTGTAGAAAATCCAGGTGTTCCCTCGGCAGAGATCATCTGATCCTTTCACCCCACAAGTGTGTGTAATCGCCAGGTGCCGAGTGAGAACTCGCCTTCCCTTTCACTTCCCTGGCCGTGACACATCCTCTGCTCTGCAAGCTCAGCCCAGTGTGTTCCCCAGGAGCAGAATATCTGGTTTGTCCCAGCCCTTTTGGGGCCTCCAGCCTTTTGACAGCTGTGCCTCAGCCTGAGGTTGAGCTCTGAGCCTTGATTAGCCCAACTGACCTTAACGTGATTCCAACTGAACCTTCCTGCCTGGATCCCCTGTGGGACCAGTGGGGCTGCTTCAGGGTGGGCACAGCAGAGGTGCCTTCATGCAGCTGGGGGAGGCAGGAATGGGGTTCCCCATGTTCAGGGGCAAGAGGGTCTCAAAGAGGATTGTGTGGAGATGCTGGGGAACAGAGACCATGAAAATGAGTGGGAATCGATGCAAACGGTACAGGGCGAGTGTTAATATTATTTAATTGTGGCTACATAGATCCTGCTGTTCCTTTTTCTGTTCCTTTTTGCTTTATTTGCACTAGAGTTTGAAACCTTTCATTTTTTTAGGCTGACTTGCTGTTTGGCTCCTAACACTGTTACAAGAATATTTTAGTAGTTTGGTAAGCCCATCCAGTAGAGTCACAGCTTGGTAACAGCGCTCTGACCTCAGTTTTGGAGAGCAGGGAATGCAGAGGGATGATGATTCTTTTGTGCAAGGCCTTGGAACTACAGACTCCTGAGTATTCCTGGTGCTTGATAATTGCAGTTTTCCTCAGGCCTGGGAAGGTAAAGCAGAGGCTAGTTGCACAATTAAGGTTAATTATCCAGGAGCAGAAATTATCGGTGGCTCCAGCACTATTGCAACATTCCTCCTGCTCGTTCCCACCCTCCCACATCCCCAGGACAGCATAAAGGCTGAAGGTAAGGTTCAAACAAGTGTGGAGCTCAGCTGGGCTCCAGAGCCGTCCATAATGCAGGTGGTGTTGGCAGGAAGGGATTTCCCTCCTATTCCAAAGGACTGGGTGGATGCAGCCAGGCCTTGATGGAGCTTTGTGGTTATTTTAAAGCAAACTGGTTTCCCCTCAGCTCTGTGTTCACTCCTGGCTCAGGTGTGCGATGGACACACCCCCCCAGAGCTGCTCCCTCCTGAAGCGTCTGCTGTGGGGCTTTGCTGGGAGTGCTGCAGATTTGGGGTGCCTTGTGGGGGCAGAGTGGTGGGAAAGAGGGGTTTGCTGTGTTCTCATGGACATTCCCACGTGGTTCCAGATGTTTCTGAAACTTCTGGCTGGGGATTTCAAGTGCTCTTAGGGCTGGGGCCCTCATGTGGGCAATGCTCCATGGGGTGGGGGGCTACCACGCACCCCTTGCCTGTAAATGCTGGAATGCCCTTTCTCCCCTGTGTTTTTAAATAAAGAAGGAAATCCCAATTACTTTCCCAGGCTGCCCATTTGCACTTTATATTTTGGGAAAGGGTTGCTGTGGGGGTAGAATCTGTCCCCACCAGGGTGGGGGGATAGGGTGCAGCAGCTGGGGAGATCCCAGGACCACCAGTGGGTGCTCCCCCAAGCTCAAGATGCTGCTGCCCTGCACAAGGGAGGGGCTCTGGGCTGGGAGAGGAGAACAGTGCATGGTGAGGGCAGGGACATCACAACTCTGTCCTTCTGGACCAAAGTCCCAGATGTTCCTTGGGGAGGAGGGAAGCTGCTGGACTAAGGTCCTACTGTGAGCTGGCAGTGGGGGGCTGGCAACACAGGAGCTGTTAATGACAGTGGGCTTCTGCACATGGGGTTATTATTTTTTTTCTTTCTGGGTCGCTGCAGAATTTTTCCCCCCTCCATGGACTTTTCAGCTCTGTTTTTCTGCTGAGGAATGGTATTTTCAGGACAAAGCTGCCCCCCGCCCCCCAATCAAAGCTGCCAACTCAGATCACTGGTGACCTCACTGGGGTACAACACACTTTACCCAGAGAGGAGTTGGTGCAGTAAGCCACAAACCAAAACCAGAATAGGCAGATTTCCCATCCAAACTGAGCATCAGGCGGACAGAAGGTCAGAGTACAACTACCACAGGCACAAAGTGGCCAAAGGCAGAGGGCTGCAGGGTCCTCAGCTCGCAGAGCTGGGTGAGACTGGGAGTGTTTGGTGGTTTATCTTAAATGTGACTGGACATTTGCATACACAGATTTTGTGTCTGGCTCTGGCTGGGACTTGTTGCAGCTTCCTGTTCTCATTTTATTCAGCTTGGTAAGTTTTTAACCTGCAGCTGGTGGAGCTTCCTCTTTTGGGTGAGGTTCTTGCACCCTTTGGGTACTGCAGGTGCCCTGTGCTGGGGCTGGAGCCAGAGGGGTGCCTGGCACACAGACAGGAACTGCCCCTTGGCAGCTCTGGCCCTTTCCCAGTTCTCTGACTGCTCCCAGAGATTCTTGACAGCTCTGAGTAGAAATGAATCCTGTTATGAATGAGTGACAAGTGCTGCTTTAGAGAGGCCCGAGTTCCCCATCTGCAAGAATGAGGAAAATAGCATTCTCTAGAGGTTGCAGGCTTTACTAAGTCTAGCCCAGATTCCCCTGAAGGAGTGAACAGGGTGTTAGTAATGCAGAATTAGAGCTCATGGCTTTGCCACCGAGTTCCTGTAAAAGAGGTTACTCAGCCTGAAAGGCTCCAGCCTTGGGCCCTGCGTCCCCCCAGCCAGGTGGCCCATGTCCCCACGGGAACCAGGACTCAGGACTCTGGATTAATGAGCTGGCCAGGGCGGCTCAGGGCTAGAGCATGACCCTGTGGCCTTCATCTCTGTGTGGCTGTGACTCAACTAATCCCCAAAGTACGTGGAGTCATCCTTTTCTAGACTTTATTAATGTTTGTCTGACCCCCTGTCTTTGCAAGGTCTGGTTTCTTAAACTGTCACTATTTGCAGCAGGAAGCCGGATTATTTTAAACAAGCAAAATATATCCTGAACAACTTTGTGTCCAAGGTTGGTACAGAGTCATTATCAAGAGTAACTGCTGTGCACGCTGAGTTACAGTTCTCTAAGTCCACGTTGTTCCAGGCAGAGCCTGGTCTGGTGCTCGGAGCGAGCAGAGGCATCCAGGGGCTGCAGCTACGGCCAGCCCTGCCCCTCCCTCAGTACACGGTGCACCAGTTGCTGCCATCGCTGGGCATCAGCCCGCCGGTGATCAGCAGAATCAGATCCACAAACCACCAGATGCCCAGGCCCCCCAGGGTGAGCAGCTTCCCCACGGCAGTGCCGGTGTGGCCCAGGCAGAACCGATCCACTCCGAAGCAGCCCAGGAAGAAGGAGTAGAGCAGAGTGGTGATGAAATAGTGTCCCGTGTACCTGCGAGGGAAGACGCGGCGGAGTCAGGGAGTGTCAGCGTTCCCCGCCGGACCGGCCCCGCTCCTCCCGGGGCGGGGGGGGGGGGGGGCTCCGTCCAGTGGGTGCGCGGGCGGACAGGGACTCTCCTACTTGACACAGGGCCGGCTGCCCCGCAGGAAGCTCCGCGGCTCGGCGCACTCGATGCCGTCCAGCGCTCGGCACTGCACCCGCGTGTGATCCACCTCGCCGTGGGCCTGTCCGCCGAACTGCGGCGGGGGCAGCGCTCAGCGGGGCCCGGCAGCGCCGCCAGCGGGGCCGCCCCCCGCCCCG
>VZRX01006219.1:0-21775 GCA_013398075.1 Notiomystis cincta
ATGAAACTTTAATGACAGCAAACAAAACTTTCAAAACTTTTGTTTGCAGGAAGTGTTACCATTTTCACCCCTCAATTTCAGAATGCCTTTCACAATCCCTCTTCCCAACCAATGTAAATTTCCCTATATAAGTTCCTGGTTAGATCCACTCTTTCACATTCAGGTAAATTCTCATAGTGTGCCACCCACACAGATATTACATTCTTTTTTATTTTATGAGTAAAGTCAATCCTATTCAAATACATGTATGCAGATGATTTTTTTCCTTCTCTCCTCACCAGCAACCACACACCTCCTGGGAAAAAGTGAAAAGGAAAGAGCAATGTGCTTAAGAGAAAGTATTTATAGGAGTCATACCTGACTTTTTTGGCAGTATCACAAATGAAAACTACTGCTTCCCAGATTATGCAGATCAGATAAAATCTTGGAGCGAGGTCTTCTATTTGTCATTCTTATTGCCCATTTAATCAGTAAAACATAGAAGAGTTGCCCAGAGTTATCCAAGAGCAGAATCTGAATCATATTTTTCCCATGATCTCTATTCTGTAAAAAGCTAATTCTGTACTGTATGTCTAGCTCCAAGACAAGCCAATATTCTACAAGTTATTCAGTTATGGGTGCCCTAATGGAAACCAAAAAACATGCTCTCTAATCATCTATTTTGGGGGTAAAATTTCCATCCTAAGTCTTCACCCAATGTTAAAATATTTTAACATTTGATTAAATTCCCTTCAGACACTTATTTGTGAGAAGGTGAAATAAAAAGCATTCCAAATTGGTAAGAGAAAATCTACCCAGGTTTTTAACCACAGCTAAAATGATTGAAGCTGATAACATTTAAACTAAGTGCAAGAGAGTGTGATTTAAATATGTAGAGGCATTTCTACCTCAATTACAACAACTTGCAAAGAACACAGACAATTCCAAGCCACAAGGAAGAGCAAAGTGCAAAAGAAAAACAAGCAAAACAAAACAACAAAAAATCAAAACTGTTTTAGTTTTTTAGTTAAATAATTACAGATATTTTCTGCATAGACACAAAAGACAATAATGGGGTCTTATTCTATCATCATTCAATTTTATGGCAAAATTCCCATTCACTTGACTTGAGATAGTGTTAAGGAAGAAAAAGGAAGAGACAACAGAATTCAGTCCTTCTAAATGCAGATTCCATTGCTGTCCCTGCAATAAATTATCTGTGCAACCTGCAAGTAAGATCTCAGAGCTTGAGTGTGGTCCAGCTCACTGGTGTCCTATCTGGAATTAAGGTCTCTTCATGCACATACAAGGTGAGGAGAAATAGGCTGAATGGCAGAAGAAACAGAGATCCATATTTCTCCACAAAGTGCAAAAGAACTGTAAGTGATTTCCCACATTCCTCCCATCTCCATTCATTTGGAGATCCAACACAGCTGGGCTTCCTTCCCTACAAAGTAGTGGTGCTGTTGGTTTGTAGTTGATTTGAGTTGTACAAAAGAAGAAAAGGTAATTCCTGTGACAGAATGGGCACAGGAACACACAGCTTCTGACTTCCCTGACTCTGATTCCCAGCTGTAAAGGAAAGAGGCAGTGAATTACCTTCTTCACTAGAATTATTTCTACAGAAGTAGAGAATTCACAAAGTTTAACTACAGATAAATAAAGTAAAGGTCAAATTTTGAAAACTTGACATACAAAACATAGTGGACTCCAGAAGCAACAATAATTCACCTTTTTTTGTGGACATCTGGCCCCAATATGCTTGTTTATTCTCTGTATAAACATAAAGCTACCTTATCATGTGAAACGATGGTGCAATACCTGATACACAGTTTTTCCTGGTTTTTCCTTTCTTGACATTCTACTTTTTAGCAGCAGAATATTCACATATTGTCTGAAAATAAAATCTCTTAAGAAGGTTTTTTCAAGGCTTTATTAAAAATAATCCAAACCTGAGAAACCTCACATATATATTTAGAGTTTCCATCAGTGAAGTTTCTTCAAAACATGAGGCTTGTGCATGATTCTTTACAGTTTAGGGGCCTAGAAGAATTGAGATGAAAGACAAGAAGCAGCAAAAAGTTAGAGCAATAAACAAAGTACAAATAAAGCAGAAAACACAACACAAATGACACCAGCACAAACATCAGAAAAAACAATCATCCACTCCACTGCAGCAAAGGAGCTATCCAGCAAAATCTGACTGAACACCTTGTTTCCAGGGTTTTCATTTTGGTTTTTTTTTTTTAATTTTTATTTTTAGACTCCATTAAAACATTTCTAAAATATGCAAGCAATGACTTTGAAAAGTGGTAATTGCAATATTAAATTTCACTTAAATTTCTTGGGCGCTGATTTGTGTACAGGCTGTTATACCAAGTTCCCACGAAGCCATAAAACGTTTAAAATACTGTCTGTGCAAATGCAAAATTTATGAATTCACACATCTCTGGTTGATTTATGTGAAATAATAATGCACTATTTAATGCTTAAACATGGCTAGAAGCAATGCTAGGCTATCAAGATGTACAATGAAATAATAGATTTATAAGACGGATAACCTTCCTGCCTAGAGAAGCTTGTTTAAAGGTGTTGTACAGATATATTAAACTATATGTAATTTTATACTAACTTAATGCTGTAGGCCTATACTGCAAGCAATAAAAGATTACTGCCACAGTATTTTCAATAATAAAATGATCTGGCTATTCAACATAAGGTATCAGAGGAGTGAAAAAAAAATTCTTTATGATTTCAAACTTTTTACTCCTCTCTTTTGATTTAATTTAAACATTTAACTGTTATCTTTGCATTTCACAGCTCACTGTCATCAACTCTCATCTGATTTATCAAAATTATTTTTATTTCATCCTTCAAGGGTGCCAGATTCTCTCTTTCTCTGACACTAAATAACAACATATTCAAAGATGTTTGCATTAAAATAAAAGAGACTTTGTGTTGGATGTGGTGCCTCTTATAGGAATAGATTTCTGCTGAGGCAGAAAATACCACTTTGACCTTGTCATGAGCAACAGCTTCCATCAGCTGCACATTCCTGGCAAGGCATACAAAGGTAGCAGGGTCTAGCCCTTGAGTAGACAAGCAGGATATAACATTGAGTAGCGCCTCACAATACTGACTGATACTAGCTGGACTTCTTGTAAAAGACAATGTGAAAAACAAAACCTTAGCATCATATATTTAAGAACTTGTACCATTAGTTCAGTGACAAACATCCTCTTAAATACCTGCTGGGGCAGCACCCATGGAGCCTACATGTTCACATGTATACTTCTCTGAAGAGCTCACAGTATATTTGACTGTCTTTTAATTCAGTACTAAACAAAAGATTTTTAATTAAAAGCCATTTCAAGCATCTTTCACAATATAAGGGTATTTTCACAGAAATTCTGGATAAGAGCCTATGCTTGGAAAGAAATTCACATTAAAATCTGACAATGAACAATTCTTCCTATGGTTTTCTCTTTTTTTTTTGTTTTTACTTTCTTCTGCTGATTTTTTAGTTGTTCAAGTGAGTGGGTTTTCTTCAGTCAACCAGTGAAAAAAAAAAAGATTAAATGGAGTTTAAATACACTTAATAGGCAATTTTATTTAGTAGACAAAAAATTAATGCATTTTTCTTAGTGCATCTCTTACCAAGACTGCCATAGACTGAATCCTATTCTTCTTTGATAGTCTCAAGCCATGAGAGAGCTCAGAGCCCACGCTGAAAATTTTCAAGTGACTCTAGATTTTGATATGCAACTACTGGCTTATAAACATGAAGGAAAAGCAAAGTGGTCTAAAGCCAGTGCAAGTTGTAGGCAGCTAGTACAAAAACCAGACAGAGCAATGGTACTCTGGTAAAAAAAATCCTGAATTTGAAATAACTTGCCACTGAACCAGTTAATTAGCCAAACCCAGTAAACCATCCAGGTTTGGCTTTGAAGCTCCCTGGACAAGTGTAGTTCTCTTGCAAATGGACGAGTCAGTCTGAGCAAGGCAACACTCATGTTGTACCTGAATCCAGCTGAGGTGTGTGAATCTGGCAGCTCCCCAGTGGTCAGCCTCAGGGGATTTCCAGAAAGCAATGGCAGGATGTGGCTTTTCTAACTTCAAACATTCAAAAGGTAGATGCCTGCTCATGACCCCAGCAGTGTAGTTCTACTTTTATCTGCTTATCTAAGAGGGTCACAATGAATCATACCTGAGATGCCCATTTCCTCACACTGGCTGAGAGCAGACACTACAGGATCAGGCTCAGCATTCTAGTCTGCATTCTAAAGACAAGACCAATGCCCCCCGAAGGTCTTAAGGCAGTTTTAGACTGTGGCCAATACTTTCTTTCACTCAAGCCTAATGTAAATTAATAAAGAATATAAAAGTTATATGATGAGTTTGTTATACAGAATAATTTGAGGTAACGGTGCCTCCAAGGAAGAGGGGGAGCAATCCAGAACTCATTACAGAGATTTCCCCTCATTCAGTGGCTATCCTGGGCATCTGGATTGAGGCACATTATTACACATTCTCATTCTCCTCAGAGCTTGCAAAACTGCTACCCTTTACATAAAAGAGGAAGAAGACCCTTGTTTCTCTGTCTCCAGGAAGAAGACCCTCATTTCTCTGTCACCAGCAAGCAGGTTACAATTGATTCTGGCTTATATTAAATTGTTCTTTGATGATGTTCTACATTTTGAAAGTATCCTAGAGACTTTCAACTAAACCTTTTAACACCCTAATGAGACAGGGGAATTGCTGTTCTGCCTCCTTGTAAATGAAGGAACTGAAAGACAGATATCACGGTCTATGCATTTAAAACCATTTGCTAAATTTGAGTAATTCAGTATCTGGATTCTCATTTTGGGACTCCCAAAGCATAACTTTGAAAGGTAATCAGTACCCAACTGCTCTGAGCTCAATAGCAGCTGAGATCATTCACCTCCTGCAAAAAATCACACTGAAGACCTTTCAAAGCAGGCACACAAGAAGCAGAGCATACAAAATAGTGGGCCTTTCTGAATGTGTTTTGCTGAATTACTGCCTTGTAATAATAATAATTTTTAAAAATGTTAGCCACTCTAATTAACAGCACAGACAGGGAAGAAAATACTATGCTTGAGCATGTAAATCATACATCTGCATATTGGATTACTACTTACTACATGTTGGTTTCCAATTCCATTATTAGTCACTGTTTCTTATTTTAAACAGAAAAGCAAAACTCACACAGCCATAAATACTCTGGTTTACTAGTTCTTTTTTTTCTTCTGTATTTATTCCATTCTCAGCAGTGGTTAGCATATTACAAGTATTCTATGAGAGAAGAAGTTTGTTTTGTGCTGATGACACTTTTAATAGCCATTTAAAACCAGATGAAGTGGAGTGTAGACAGCTTTATATACATCTAGGTGTTGAGTCTTCTTTTTAAGCAGCAAAACCACTTTTGCAAAGTTTAGAAAAAAATTAATCCAAACTATGTAATATTTTACTTCCACAAATGCTTGCCGCAGGTGAAGAACATTTCCTGCACTTTCAGAACCAAAGCAAATATTATTTCAAGCCAGTGTGGTACTGAGTATTTATGGCTGTATGTGCTGCAGAGGCACAAACAAGATGGTGAAGGGAGGTGATGGTTACAGAGGCTTCATGAATCACAAGGTCTCATCGGCTCAAAATTTATTCTACAGTTCCCCACTTGGGAAAAAAACAGCTTGAAAAGAGAGGTAAAATAACCCCCACCGGGAACAGAGTTACTCTCTCCACCCCTAAACTCTGTGCAAATCCAGCCACTTTTAACTCCCTCAATAAATACTGACAACTCTGACTCTAAATCCTCCATTACCTAAACTTGCAAAAATGCCCAATAAAAGTATTGCAACTAGAGTTCTACAACCATGAAGGAGAAATACAAAACTAACTATATATTATCATATGTGTATTTAAAAACTAGAATTACAGGCATTGAGAGCAAAATTCTCTCTTCCATTAACTAGAGATTTGCCACCAAGATTTGATGCAGGATACACGATGAAACTTGCCTTAGGTAGCCACAGGAGGACCAAAAAAACCTAGCTTCATCCAAGGTTATTTTTAACTAAGTTATAGCAAAATTACTGTGAAAACTTCCAAACTAGATAATAAAAATTATTCCATATGGGCATACTCTCTGAGGAAGAATTATATAATACCAAATATTAAACTCTGATATAAAACACCACAAATAGAGGGACTTCTACATGTTATCATGCTCTCTAGTTTTGTAATATCCTCCTTAGAAAATACTAGTTCACCATTAAAAGTACTCAGCTTATTTAAAATCCTACTTCAATTCATAACACAAAACATGGCAAAGTGTTATAAATGTAATAGAAGAGTAAAAATATTAATTAGACACAGCATTAAGAGATGAGAAACATTTCAATTTAGATGCTGAAATTATCCTGCAAAGTCCAAATAGAACATGCTAACATACATCTCAGCTTGATCAGTTTTCTCAAAATCACTCATATAATATTTTTTAGAATATTGAGTAGTTCTGCGACAAAGAAATTCTAGAAAGGAATGTTTGTTAAATATGCAGATTTCCAGCTAAAGAAAACAACGACAAAATAAGCTTGATCATGAAATAACCACAACTTTAATTCCAGTGTGACGTAAACTGGAAAAATGGAACATAGGTCAGTAAAGGTACAGGCAGAGACCATGCTTCAATGCAAGGTCACCATCAGGGTATTCTTATAAACAAATACCATTGTTTGAACAGTCCAGCAATATACCTATTCCACACAAGGTGGGTTGGTCTAGCCAGTAACT
The DNA here is from genome assembly GCA_013398075.1 of Notiomystis cincta. Classification (NCBI taxonomy): domain Eukaryota; kingdom Metazoa; phylum Chordata; class Aves; order Passeriformes; family Notiomystidae; genus Notiomystis; species Notiomystis cincta. Next base: position 6,796 of record VZRX01006219.1, read on the forward strand.
TTTTTCAAGCAAAACTTCCCAAGATTTTCTTAAAGTAAGGCTCATCTTGTGAATGCTGCATGCTTATGCTGCTTAAATAAGGATATTTTAAGCAGCATAAATATTTTTAAGTTGTTCTATGAGACAATGAGTACATATTCCTGTGTACAGTTGAACAAAAACCATATTAATGATGTGAGAAATCACTGGAGCTACAAACCATTACAGTACATATTATGTGTTTATTTACACAAATCTATTTATGTTTCTTTTTCCCCAAAATCACATCAAAAGACATCAGTTTCTTTCAACCAAAATCAATAAAAACCAAAAAAATCACCCAAACAAAATAAAGTTAATTTTGATCATGTAAATCTAAAGTTTTTATTGTCAACTTGAACCATTTTTTGCTAAATCCCCCCAAATTGTTTTTATTCCCATACATATAACTGAAAGCAATTAGCTGAACTTTCTAAGAAAATGCTCTGTTAGGCTATGACTAAGCATGTAGTTTCAGACCCCAGGAGGGAATTTTCTGCAAAATTACAAGCAATTGAACATTTCCCCTACAATTAATCGTGTGCCCTAGGAAATGTACATCTTGGACAATTAAATTTTCTCCCACTTATGCTCAGTATAGCATTTTCAATTGGTCATAACCTTTTCTTGACTCCATTTTCTTAGAGTGGATGCTCCTACTACGAGTGTTTCTATGTCACAATTCAGTGTTATGTCTATCAGTATGTTTTACATTTTTACGACTAGGTGCTTAAAGCAATGCTTCTACACCCATGTTCAAGAACCCCTGAGCCATTTCATTCCCCTGAACATGAGGCATTACAGCTCCAGCTGACTCTAGCAAATATGTGGGAGATCTAGTCACTTCAGACAGAAAATTAAATTTCTCTAAAAATAAGTTTGATAATTTTTCAGATATTGTGAACAATATCTGAAGTTGAGTGACAAAGCCTCAGTCCAAAGACCACTTATTCACAGAATTAGAGATCTCGTGATGCAATGAACGCAATGGTAAAATTTCATCAGTCAACAATCCCATCTATTTGCTTTCATTTCAGAACCATTGACCCTAAGAAACAGATCAGTCAAATCATGTATTTGAGTGTTGATCACCTTATCATTACCAGCAATTTTAAATTAGTTGAGCCCAACTAGTAAACAGAAGCCCAAAAACAAAACTAAAAGCCAACGATACCTTGACATAGCACACTAATGCATTCCAGTGTCATCCAATACGCAAAGCCTTGCTGTCCTGAGGGCACAATGGACAAGGGCTTCTGCAACTCATCTCAGACCAAAGTGGCATCCTGACAAGTGAATAATCTCTGCAACACAATGAAACTCAACAAGTAAAGACCAGTTCAAAGCTGACTGATATTTTTTTTAGCAGAGTTATGTTGGTATTTAGGCACTAGCATTACTAATGTTGCGGATTAAGGCTAGAAAGCTTGCAAAATACTCTACCACGGAATGTTTTGCTTCCCAGGTGCCAAAACTGCTTTGCACAGAGTCTTAGGCTATTGGGAAAAAGAGTAAGGAAACAATATTTCATCCTTCTGCCTACCTGCAAGTAACATCCTTCCCCAGCTGAGGAAAAACTGACCTGTGAATTCATTTTCCCTCTACTCGTCTACTTGCAGAAAAGGAGCTGTGTCAGGCAGCTGAAGGATGCCTGAGAATTACACCTGGTGCTGTTCTGCCTGTCAATCTCATAACAACTGCAGGAACTGGACAGAGGTCCCCAGTGCCAAAACCCAAGCAAAGTAAATGAGATTCCAATATATTTTTAAAATAATGTTTGTGTGCTGAGGGAAAACACAATCCTTGCCTCTTTCCAATCAGTGAAACCCAGTGTCTGCAATTACCCACAGGGCGGTTTCTATGCAGTGAGGAGGAATTACTTGTTTCTGGCAGCAACATTCCCAGGCTTAAAGCCCCTAACCCTGAGTACTTTACATTCTCTGCAATCTAGAAATCTTCTGGATGCATGGACTAATTGTCTCCAAAAAAATGCACTAGTGCATCCCCCAGATTCTCATATTCACCTTTTTTTCTTTCCAATTTGCTCTACTTCTCAAAGACACTACTATCAAAAATTGTATTATTTTAGTGGTGCATAAACAACATAGATGTAAGCTCTTAACATGCAAAGCAATCAAGCTAACAAGTCTGCATTAAGCAACTTTGTTTCTCTTTTTTCCCTCTGGTTGTAAATGCAGAACACAATATGCTCACTGTGATACTAAAGTATTAATAAATCCTAAGGTAAAGAAATATCTTTATGATTCTGATGGAGTCCTAAGATGGTTCAGCAGTCTTAGATTTGCATTTAGTTGCAATGCAGGAATAAAAACAAAAGCAAAAAACTTTTTCAGTGCCATCAGAGAAGTGGCTGATACAGTGAGATGGTTCCCTCTTCTGGCCAAAGCTGGAGGAAAATAAACTCTGATTTTACTTTTTTAATTGAAATGACATAATCTGTAGAATTTAAAATTTAAATATCAGTCCAATTTTAGTTTACAGAAGAATTCATCTAAATATTTTTATCATATGTTTTCATATGATATAAGACAAATTTTCAGAAAATGCTTTAGGAAAGGTTATATTTTATCAGCTCTCTCTGGAACTTCATGTATAGATTACTTTACTGATAAGCCAATATTAGCACAGGTCTCAGAAACATGCATCAAATTCATTAATCACATAATGAATATGTGTTCTGAAAAGAAAGAAACTGCAAAAAAAAACCTACCAAAAGAATTAAAGCTAAACTGAAAGCTAATTTAATAGTATATTTAAAAAAAAAATCATTCCTCATTTGGCCCTGGCTAATCTTTTAATTTCCAACAAGGCTGCAATACAAATACTTCTCGGTATTTATGGCAATGCAAGATTAAAAGGAATATGTTTTTTTAAAGGAAGGCCCCAAACCAGAATACTTCCTTTCTACATATTGCACCCAAAAAACAAACTACACCACTAACAGGGCCAGTGCTCATTCAAGAGCATACAATATTTTTTTTCACAAAGTAAATAAAAAAAAAAAATTTATACCACAAAGTCAGGCAAAATCATACTGAAATGAAAGAGCGACTCCTTGGGCAATGAGTAAAAATTATTGTCATTGATAACAGAATTTCAGAGTTGAATGCATAATAGTCCAGTCTTATATTTTCAGAAGCTATTTTCTACCTCATCCACAAGGCAAAAGTACATCTACGAAAGTCCAGCTAAAGAGTGGACAAAGAAAAAACAAAGAAATGGCTAAAAAGCAGCAACAAAGACTTCCTAATTAACTCCCATGAAAAAAAGGGAAAATGGAAAGGACAGGAGTTCCATAGGGCCCAAAGTTTTATTCTGATTCTAAAGCTCTAAAAAATAATGCAGAACTTGGGGATGATGCAGAGAGATTCTTCTATTGATATGCACATGGAGGTAAGGTTTGTCATAGAACAGTATATTTGCTGCTCCATGTTAGTTTGCTAAAAGCAGACTAAGTTCAGACAGTTGCCTGCTTTGATCACCATCCACTTGTTTTTGGGCCCACTTTCTCTCATGTTCATCCCTCTTTTAGACTTGCACCCTGGAGAAATTCCATGAAATCCAATTTTTTTTTTCACAGTCCCAATTACTGTAATACATTCCTGACAAAAGCCAACATTAAGTTTTGGAGCTGAAACAATGCGCTTTCCAAACTGATGCTTTTCTGGGACATTATATTGCCTCTCCTAGAGACTTTAAACTTCTTGTTCACTGTAAAGCCTATCAGCTCTATCTGCTAAAAAAAATAAACAACAGAGAGATTTCACTGTGTAGCACATGTCACTCAAGCCACAGGAGTTACCTGGTTAATGATGACAAATGGGAGGACATGAAAAAATATTTATTTTCTTCTCTTGTACTTCAAGATTTCTGCTCTATTAGATTTTAGTATGAACTCACAGCACTAAATTTCTTCATAAAAGGATTCTCTCTCCCTCCATTAAGTTGAGGTGGCCACATAATTCTGAATCTCTTTAATATTTCTTCTTTTTTCTTAACTTTCCTTGCTTTATTTATTATTCAGACACTGAGACTATTACCTTTGGTTTGTATCATGCCTTCTTTTGTTCAGGGAAAATCATGGCAAGTTAATCAAAGCTTTGTGTTAAAAGAGTAACAAAACCAACACAGGTAAGAGCAAACAGAATGTACAATTTTGGCTCTGCAGCATTGCACCGAGAACCAGGAAGAAAGAAGGTGGACAGAGAAAAGGAAGGTTTTGAACAAGGTGCAATCTTGTGTGCACACAACATGAAAAAATTAATTAGCCCCTGAAACAGTTCCATAAAAAACTGTGATTAAAAAAGCCTAACTCAAGTGTCATTTAGAATGAAGAGCTGCATCTACAGCAGCAAATAGAGCACAGCCAAGGCATAGGATTGAATACTAACCTATAATCATCTGCTAATACATAACTGCTGTCCACTGTGGCTTCATGCCATGCCAAGAAGCAATCTCCAAGACCATTCCCAGACTTTATCTGTGGTGCAACACAGCACAGGGTTTGTTCTCAATGTACAGCATGGATAAGGACAGCCTAGTCTGGGAGAAGGTAGTCAAGGAAAGTAAGAATGAGTTTAGTTTTAAGTACAGAAACTACTAATTTGCCTTTGTATTTCTCCCTTCTCTGTATCACTTTGCTCAGGCATATTTTACATGCAAATCAGGAGTGTAAAATATATTTATTGGCTAACACATACAAAAAGACAGCAAGGATAAATTAGTTACTACACTAAGCATTAATATTGTCACCATTCTTAATAATACACCTCAGTAATAATCAGTATTTTCCAGCCAGGCAGGCATCAGCCTGATGGGGAAAGGTTGATCCCTGTTATTCTTTGATGTTGTTGATCTCCCACCTGCTAAGTAATATTTTTTTTCTATCTTTCCATATTACCAGTTTTCCTCTTCAATCCCTGACAACTTTTACCTAAACGCAGTTCATCTATCTTACCTCCATCTGCCATTTTACCTTTCCTGTCTTGTGCAGTTCTAGGTTAGGTACTTTCTTACAATTCAAATTTTCTCTGGAGCCTAAGTTACACAGCTTTATCCATGCTGAACCTTGGAGTTACTTAGTGCCTAAGAGGATGGTTACACATTGAAGGTCAATATAAAGAACCTGCTTCCAAATTACTTGCAGATAAAAACATGGCTGATGAGGTCTGAGTACTGTTATTACACAAAATCACAGAATCACAGAATCAATTAGATTGGAAAAGACCCCTGAGATCATCAAGTCCAACCTATGACCAAACACCATCATGCCAACTAGACCATGGCACTAAGTGCCATATCCAGTCTTTCCCTAAATGCCCAAAGAGCAGCCCACTCCAATAGCTAATCTGTGAAGAAATTCTTCCCAATGCCCAACTTAAACCTGCTTTTGAGGCCATGTCCTCTTGTTCAATCACAAGTTGCCAGGCTGAAGAGACCAACCCTCACCTGACTACAACCTCCTTTCACCAGCTCTTATAATATCACAGAGGGACATGTCCAAACCCATTTGTGAAAGAACAAACTTCCTTGCCTTGAACTTCTCCCATGTAGCTCAGGCTGCATGTCTCTATACAACAAATAAAACAAAAAAGTTATAAAAAGACAAAAGAATTCAAAATGTTTCCTACTACAACAGGATATTGCCACTATCCAAGCATCTTTTCAAATTATGTTTTCATGAAAAGAAGTAATTTCATGAAGCATACTTATCTTAAAAGCGATGAATTTTCTAACACAAAAGTGTCCAGCTTCAGTTTTTCTAAGCAATTCTGATACAGCCCCTCATAGTGGTTCTGTAATTTATTAATTTTTATATCAACAAATTCTAAAGTTAGTTTTGTTAGAACTGGATCTGGAGTATTAAAGTACTGTGTCCCTCAGTAACTTATACACCACTATTTTTTTCCTTGGACGAAAATAAAGTCAGGAGGAAAAAATAAAAACCCTTGCCTTCCTCTAAAAATATTGTCCTGGAAGTTTGAGTCAATCACAAATTTTATGAAAAATAAAATTAATTTTCATTGAAAAAGCTGTGAAATATTCAGAACCATTAGGAAATAATTTGCTGGTGAAATTTATGGGACTTAAATGATCCTTCCTTTTCTGTTTCTTTTGCATTGAATTACAATAAATTTTAAAGGTGGAATGACTTGATATTAAAAGGTTTTCCTTCAATATTTGCTTTCATACAGCACCAAAATTTTTTATAATGGCAAGCTCTTCAAAATACAACTTTTTAGAAAAACTTATTAAGAAAGAAAAACTTTAGTAAATAAAATGCTAGTTTACTTTCCCTACAAGCTTGACTTCATAGCTTGTTATTGTTATATAAGAGAATGACAGAGAAAGTTTTTATGGAGCACAGAGAAACAGAATGTTTTGAATATTAAAACAAGCTCTTGTAAATTTCTTTTGTCTCGGATGATTTGCTTACTGAATCTTAACTCACCCAACAACACTCACATTAGCAATGCTAACATTAGTAGATGACATACAATCTTTCCCCACACACAAAGCCCAGCTGAACAAAGCGGAATTTTAAAAAAATTGCCAGCTTCAGTGATGACAAGCATTAAATAAAGCATTTACTTGACAAAAATTAAAGGCAAGAAAGTCATAGACAGCAAGAGTAAGTAAGGGCAAACTAAATCCCAAATCTCTAAATCTATAAGGAACACTATATAAACCATAAGGTGTTTTATACTCTTCTGTACCTAGTTTCTAGGATTTTCTCGGTGGAAGAAAAAAATAGTCAACAAGAATGTATTAAAATTGATATTGTCATTTACCCAAATAAACATGGAATTTTTTTAATATACCTGAAATGAGAGTACAAATTCAAATGATAAAAGTTCACACATGTGCAATCTGAAATTTTCACATGCCATCCTCAAGCAATATTTGTATTTTTTAAAAAGTTTTTTGTAACGAAGTAACTGCCAGCTTTCAGTATGTGACAATTTTAGCATTGTTTGAAGCAGATCTCAACAGTGGAAGGCTCAAAATGAGTGTTCCATATGTCAGTTTCTCATAATTTTCAAGAAAAAAGAAGAAATTATATATTTAAAAAGAAGAAGAACAACAACAAACTAACAGAACTCCTTATAAACAAACCTACAGATAACATTATGAGTTTTTGCTCTGACTTTTGAATGACAGAAGTTCTTCTTTCTGTCAAGTTTGTGGATGTTAGAGTTTGGTATAATTCAATTTTTAATTCTTGATGTAACTTAATTTCAATAGTTTAATTTCTTTCAAATCCGATTTAAATTAAATATTTCACATATTATCATATTACCTTTCGGTTTGGCTTTCTAAACTTACTGCTATATAAAGTACTCTTAATTATTAGTGACCATGGAGAAACACAACAAAAAAGACATTCAGAGGTGGGAAAGCTAAAAATATCAACCACCACACAGCTTAGGTTTTTTTCCAGACAAGATCTAATATAACTCTACATAATACAAACTTACAAGGTTTCGTCTTGAAAAAGACCAGAAAAAACAGCACAGATGCATACATCAAAGCTTTAGAAAATTATAGAAGGGCAAACTTAAGCAAGGTGAAGATCTATGAAGAAATTTTACAGTTGGACTCAATGATCCTTGTGGATCCCTTCCAAATCAGAATTTTCAGTGGTTCTGTGATTCATGACAACTTGCCCAGCTCTAATTTTACTCCTTTAGAAGGTGGCTTAATAGAAGCCAGCAACCAATGACGGAGTGACCTTGAGTGCCATTTCTGGTGGCCAGCTGCCCATGCTGCCAGAAGCGCCGCTGCGTGCGCGGGCAGGAAAGCGCAGCGCTCAAGCTGCGGCAGCGCTGGTCGCGTTCCCTCACGCACAGGACTCCGCAGTGGCTGACACATCTCTCTCCACAGAGGGCTTCTCAGACAGCCCTGCCTTTACAAGCACTTTCCGTCTGTATTTCTGAGGGTCTTCATGCTGAGAGGCGACTGTTGACATTTTGGCGTTTTGATGTGAAGAACATGGATACATTCTCCTGCAGTCTTGCATGCAACATATGGGAACCAGAACTCACCTGTCACAAGTTGCCAACCGTAATACGCAGTTTGTAACAAAAAATAACCTCTGGGAATATCCAAATGATATTAATGCAGTATGGCTACAGAGACAGAGGCCATAGGCAGGCCTGGCATATAAGGGCACAACTGCCATTGACTTTGGATGGTGCAACACTTCCTTACACCACAGCTGTGAATGGTCCCAAGTGACTTTCAATTTAAATAAATATCATTCTCAATTAAAGAAATATCATAATCTGTGTTAATTGCAGGCATAACAGTAAAGACATTCATATATACAAACTTCATTTTTTTCAGGTTTATTATGAAATCATTAGAAGCAGAGTGAAGCAGAAATAACCTCTAAACCATTTCATGGCTTTTTCCTGAGCATTCTCACTTTAAAACATATATGCTCTTTCAGTGCCTAGATGATGGGTTTACTCACACACAACAGTCCTTACTACACTGTAATTCTCTAAAAATAAATAAAAATAAAAATGTCCCATATAGAGACACATCTGGAAATAGAAATAGTAAATTTTCTGCAAAAATAGTTGGTTCAAAAATGGTTCTCCACACCCAAGTTGAATAATACGTAGCAACAGTTGAAAATAATAGAAGATGTATAAACTTCTGAACTTATAAAGGATAATATTTTCAATCTGACTATGGACAAAAATGAAAAAAGTTCTGCATAAAACAAGAGAAGTATTTCCAGAAATACAAGCACCTGTGAAATTGAAATAATTGGTCTCCTCCTACAAACCACCATGAAACAGTAGTGTATCAATCAATGCTTCCAGTGGAAGGCAATAAACTGCCACATGATTTTCACATCTACCCCTGCAGCAGTCCTCCTTCTCACCCCTCTCTTCCAGTCAAATCCTAGCATGTTCCTAACAGCCAACTCACGTCACTTCTCCCACAAGCAATACTTTGCTATAATTTGTTTCCATTCATTTTGTTCATCATTTGCACTGAAACAGCAGTCACTGTGTTATAATTCACACACAAACTCACCACAAAGCCCATATTTGTACAGCTCTGAAAAGCTTGCAATGCCCAGTCCCACAATATTTAACATAATTACATGTATGTGATGCCAGACCTGATCTTGCATTCCAAAAATGGTTTCGATGAACCAAAATTCCCTCTACGCTGAGCAGAAGCAGCAACATATCTCATGATACCCGAAGTCTTTCATATCCAATCAGTACAGTCAATCTCAATATAACTTAATTTGTGGCTGAAGAAGCACAGTTACTGAGTGATGTGCATCTTGCAATGCTATGTGCTGCAATTATTTTTATATCAAGCCTGTATAATCACCAAACCACCCTGGGGAATGCTATTGACTAAAGAAACAACTGACAACTTAATATTCAAAATGCACAATCTCACGAGATAACCTAAGACCAAGCTAGGTTTTTTGCTACCACTAGAATTTGTGTCACTGAAGTTGCTGTTCCTGAGAACAAACAGGGGAAAAAAACCAAAACCAAAAACCAAAAACAAATTTGTATATTTAGAACATTATTATTATTATTAACCCAATTTTGAGTTAACAACCAAATCATGATGCAAAGCAGCTCAATCCTGTGACCTTCCTACATAGCTGACTTTAGATCACTTAAAGCAACATGGCATGAAAATTCCCATATTAAGTAGTTTATTTTTAACCCCTTGTTTTTGCTATTAAGATATTTAATGCCATGAATTATGAAATATATTATGCATTCCTGAAAATTAATATAAAATTCACAATAGGTGAAATTTCATTAAAGAAAAAAAGGGCAACCAACACATTTACACTTCCTTAGAATGTTGTACTATAGACAGAAATAAAGAAACTAATGGTATTGGTTTTCTTTAGTTTCAAAAGGTTGGCTTTCTGTAGGTTTTGAGTCTTTTTTGATTTATGTACAAATAAAACTAACAGAAAATTTATCATCCTCCATTTTTACCTATTTGTGTGTGTGTGATGATCTATGGTACTGCCTAGATGATTATACTTCACCATCTGGTTAACCTTATCAGCAAGACACTAGAAAACAAATCCTGTGCAGTACAGTTTTATCTATACTTCAGTTATTCTGATCAGAAGCAGTTACCCAAAACTATGAAAAATTGTTATGGAGACTTGAAATGTGCTGCATAAACCACTTGTGATTGAATTGAACTAAGGGCTCCTGAACTATTCAAGGAAAAAGATTATCCCCCAAAACTTCAGTTTTTCATGAGAGAGAATATGTTATGGTCGATACTAGACAGATAATACTGGTTGGTACCCAAGTCCTAAGAAAGCAGAGCACCCAGAAGCAGGTTAAAGTTCTTCATATGAAAAAGAAGAAAAAAAAACAACAACAACCAAAAAAACCCACATTCCTGTCTCAATAACTTATTTGGAATTTAGAAAAGATAAACAGCAATTCAATTTTGCACTTGAATCTTCAGGGTAAATGGATATGTTTATCCTACAGATGAACACTTACATTGGAAGTCTGACACAGTGGTTATTCCTATACATGTGAGAGAGAAAACTCTTGAATTTATAGCATAAGAGCTAAGAAGAACTAAACATCTCATATACCACATGACAATCATGCTGTTGGTCATAAGTAATCTCTTAATAAGAAAGCTACTTTACTAAAGGGATGTATTTCTGTGTTAATTCTTGAAAATTGATCTTTCTCAGTGTTTGAGACAGTAGAGTCTTTTAAAAAGGCCACTAAAACTTTAGAACAAATTTAGGCCATGCTAGAAAGTGAAGTGCAAGTCATCAGGTATACTGACTGGTTCTCCTAATTCCTTAGGGAAAAGATTTGCCAGAGCAGATTTTTACTTATAGGCAACCTCAAAGAAAGTACAGTGATCTTCTTTTCCTAAATAGCAGACAGAAATACGTTACTTAATCATTTCTCCATTGATAGCAAAGGGAGAAGCCTTTATGAAATAAAGGCAAAACTTCTAATATAAGTTGATAAAAGAATACATCTCCAAGACATCCAAAATCCTTGCTTAGCTTTTCTCTGGCAACTTTCTCTGGCAAAAATACCAGAGTCTCACTGTCTACTGTAAGGTGGCTTCCAGCTGTCACAGTCAGAAAGAAATGAGGAGAAAACAAAGCATAAAGAGGTACATGGTTGCTACCTCACAAGAGTCATTCAATATTCATCAAGTGATATTTCAAGTAGATTGTCCAGCCTTAACTTTTTGATGCAATAGGGGGTTTTTTGAAAACAGAATTAAAACTTATCATAGTTTGAATCCTATTTAGTGCTATGTGCCATAGAAGGTCATAAACAAATAGATTTGCTCTGCAAATGAATGAAAACTGTTCAACTTGGACATGACATTTCAGTAGTTAAGCAGAGTCACTTGGATTAACCACTACTTATGTGATAAACAAGACAAATGAGTAAACCACAAGCAGGTAGGGAGAAATTACCACAGGAAGGCAGCACAGAGTAAACAAAACTGCCTTATAGTCCATGCCAGGACCTAGTACAGAGCAGGGTTAGGTGTGTGAAAACCTTGGATCTCAGTGCTATGGCAGACACATGGTATATTGCATCCCACTGCTAAAGAAAGGCTGCAATGAATTACAGAGCTCCACATAAATTCTCTAATTTATGCCAGAAGCTGTCATAATCCCTCCCTTGACAGAACCTTCTTTATTCCGACTCTCAGGAGAGTTGCATCAAATAATCTGCTGCACTGAGTCATGCATATTACAGGCACACACATCCTTTACAGCAGGACTTCAATATAGTGGGCAACCCAGTCTGTTATTTTTAGAAAGAACAAAGCCAGAATTTTCTGATAAACACCTCACTTGAAAGGAATTGAAACATTTTTGTTTGCAGAACAAAATAAACACTCCTGTGTTTACTTACACCCAAATGAAAGGCCAGTAATACAAGTTAGGTTTTCCCTCAACATAAAATCTCAAAAATTACCTTAGAGGGCCATCACATCCTCCTAACACAGAATTCAGTGTTCTACATTCCAGAGGAATTCTATTCTAACCCCTGTTACAATCTCCCTCATACCTACAGAATGCCAAGAGCTTTGAAATGCATTAGTATGCAAATATCTTGGGTGGCTTTACTACACATTTATATTGCAGAATAATCAATAAATTATTATTTCAATATTTATTGGAATCTCAGAATAAGAAAGAAGACAGATTACACAAATCCATCTTGGTTGATTAATGGGTACTCCAGCAAAAGGCATACACTGATGGAGTGGGTCAGTATGCAGACTATATTACTGAATATTTCAGCTCGGTTGTAAATATAGTATCTGTTTCTCTTAGGGACTGTCACACTGAGTGCAGTATAAAAGGCAATAAATTTCAACAGATTAATTAACTCTTTGGTTACTGGGGCTGTGTGTCACCTATCCTGGCACCTAATAAAAAATCCTTTAATGCCAAGACATAAAGAAGGGCCTCTTTGAAAATGAGTTATTAACAGCATTTCGTGAATAGATGGAGAAATTGTAGCCCAGCCATTTAAGTGTCATAAAGTGCAGCAAAGGCTGCTGGAGGCCTCTGAGGGACGCCAGGCAATACCATAACAATCAAATCTGAGATGGAAGAGGGATTGAGCTGTCCACTCAGAATTTTTATATTGTCAAAGAGCAGCGAGGAAATAATGTGATCAAGAAGTGAATTAACCTTGTGTGTGAAAGAAAGGGGATGATCTGATGGAAAAGGCAGTAAAGTAAAAATCACTCCATAATGCCTACATTGCAGGCTGGTCATGAGGGGCCCCTAATGTCTGCAGGCTGTCAGGGAACAGATCCAGCCCTCTAAGTACCATAAACCCCATTACCTGCATTAGTCAGTAATTGGAATACATTTATTCATACTTTCAAAGTTCTGAGGGTCCTGGTGCTGGGCAGCCACACAGCATTAATTTCTAAAATGTTTCTTGTTTCTACCCTTGTGATAGAACATGGACAGTCTTCTGGGGCAATTAATACTCAAAAAGGCATGAAAGACTTGTATACCATGTTACATTTATACATATGTCTATATCACACCATACAGCTTAATCTGGTTTCCTAGGTGTCAATTCCCTGCGAAGCTATGCTGCATTTCTAGAAAATAACAAGCTACAGAAATTTGCACTGTTGGAATTGATGCAACCATATGGGAGGACTCCACCAAAGAGAAAATAATCCATACCAAGTTGTAACAAGGTTGCTTTGACCTAAATGTCTTCAGCAACTTGCTAGTCAAGCAAGAGGCTGTGAAAGTCATACAGTATACTTCTGCTCTGTAGGAGCATGGAAAGTTTTTTCTTCTTCTTCTTACACAAGACAAAAATTTTCCTTGAACCATTTATTATGGAAATAATGAACAGAGTCTGGAAGTAGATGATGTCTACTCAGCGCAAACCTGTTGCATATACTAAACTCACAATCCAGTGTGACAGTGAAGTCCAGTGTAAGAAAAACCTTGGATGGACACACCTATCTATAGTGACCCACAGCCCTAGAGAAAGGACGTGAAGGCTCACACCTGAGGTTTTGCATGTTGAAAAGTATCCTTCTATTCTTAAGGCTGCCTTCCTCATAAAAGAATTGTTTACAATTACCTCAAAGAAGAACACATAACTGTGCAGTGAGACCTTAGACCACCTGGTTTCAGCACCACTATATAAAGCCAGCACTAGAAAAGCATCCCCTGGGGAAGGTCTCCCAAATTTTTTTTTCTGACTATTAGAAATATGCAGAATTACAAAATCAATATGCAAGTTTAACAAATATTTTTAAATGTACTGTGGTTTTCCGAGAATTCTTACTTTGCGAGGAAATCTTAGTTGTCTTCCACTCCTACGTGCTATATTCCATCTAGAAATAAAAATCAAGTAGAGAAATGCAAGAATGCAAAGCCTCCTTGTTGCTGCCAACAGAATTTGCCAAAGAGTATGTTTCCTCATCAGTCCTGAGAGGAAAGGCACAGGACTTGTGGTGTAAACCAACTCCCTGAATAGTTCATGTTCAGTCACCATCCTGGGATGGTGCTGCTGGTGGTTGTTCTCTGCTTGCAAACCTCCCCAGTACAGTCCTGAGCACTTCTGACTCAGAGCACCTAAACACAGTTTTAGTTTAACCAGGGTAGTTCATTAAGAACTACTGTTGTATTTAAATTTCAGAGGGCCAAGAGTAAATGTGCACTGTAAACTAGTGCAGGCTATTGTTTCCTTTATCAAACTGGCATGAAGAAAACAAAGATTGCAACTGACATTTCTGCAAATATCACTTCTTAGACAAGATTTGTGAAACAGTGTGTTTTTATTTATGTAGAGAATTTATTAACATTAGAGAGGCATATAAAATAATAATAATAATAATAATAATAATAGTAATGAACAAAGTATTTTCCACTCATTTTAAATGCATTATCTTCCTCAAATTCTATTCAGCAAGTCAACAATAGCAGGACTTGAATGAGTTTGGAAAGCTTTGGACATGCTTATATAACAGATTACATTATGAATATAACCATTGAGTTATTCTTCTCTCCTCTATCAAGATTTTCCACACTCTTACACATTCATGACAAACATATAGCAGAATACCTTGTTGTCTGTCAGTATTACATCCACTTATCACCAGGAACTATACAAAAGCTGTCTCTAGGTGCATCTCTCCAGGGCATGGAAAAGTGCATCACTAATCTCCCTTTCCCTTCTGTTCAGGCAGTCAAATATACAAAGCAACTAAGTGAGTGGAAAATACTGGAGAACACATTCACAGCTGAAATTAGGTTAGTAATTTCCTACTCTGAAGAACAACAAATAATGTACCCAAATCCATTACCCAAGAAAATATGGCATCAAACTGTGCCTCACTGAGCAGATTAAAAAGCACTTTCACTTAAGAAAATAATTAA
>VZRX01006219.1:21827-33158 GCA_013398075.1 Notiomystis cincta
AAAACCAGACCCCAGTTTTTGCAACAAAACAGATGAATGAAAAAGTCTTTCTCTTGGTCTGCAGAACAGCAGGGAGTGCCATGCAAAGCTCAAGCACAGCAAAATTAAATCTAGCAGAAGTCCAGGCACAGACTGCCAAGTATTGTGTGCAGCAGGGAAAACTATGCGTCCTTCTACCAGACTTTCAGTTCAGTAGTAGGTGAAAACACCTCATCATTTTTAGTAACCTCACACTGATAATCCAATTGCTTGAAATGAAAAATAGTTTTGCCAAAGAATATTAAATTCAGGCAACATTTGCTGAGCCTAATAGCGTTCGAGCACATGGCCACAAAAGTAGAAAGACCTAAGATCAATGTTTCAGACTCTTCCAGACTGGTGGGAAACAGACACTTTACTCCTCAAAACACATTACAGAAATCGAAGTCTAAATGAAAAGCATGTTTAGTAGTTCAGTTGAATTTTTGTACCTTCAAATTCATTACTTAATCCACAGGCTTCATCTTCCAGTAATGAAATGGGCACAAACTATTATACAATAGTGCAATGCACATTCATGAAATGCCTTACTGATCCTGACTGAGTCTTGAATGTCATCCAACTAAAATCAGTTTGAATTAAACTTTTTCCATTACTATGCTACATGCACAAATATTTCTAAAAATAAATAAATAACAGAACAGAAACATACACATATGAGTAAATAATTTTTTTTTAAAGTGACAAATGCACTGAGCCAGCAAATTTTGAGAACAAGGACAAATACGAATTAAAAAAATAATATTATAAGAATCAGCCTACATTTTAAATGGCAAAGTAAAGTCAAACTCTCCTTAAAGCTGGAGCATTCTGGGACAATGATCACTGAGCTGTGAAAGGAATTAATGAGCTCTAACAGTACAAGTACTACTACCCACAGTGTTATAAATGCTTCACTCAGTTCTTCAGTTTTCTCACCTATAAACAGGAGCTACAATAAAAAACCAGCATGGTATTGAAAGACTACATGTGAGACCTTACATCAGCTTCAGAAATTATCAGAGACTGTACTAGATTAAATTATTACAGATAAATGGTTAGACTACTGCAGATAACTTTTCACTTCAGGAAATGAGCAAACAAAATGTTTTTCATTCTTTCATAATAGAAAATGTTATAAATGGATGGTGTGAGTCATGAAACATCAGTGTTCACCACTTAATGTCATGCCTACCACTACACTCACTTTGAACAGAGCTGAGTAGATGTTCAGTTTTGTAGTCAAGCAACTTAAACCCCTACATGGACAATCCAGCATGTAAAAAACTGAACATTAGGAGACTAAAGAATCCAATGGAAAATTATACAAAGTAACTTTGTGTCGATCTAAAAGAATATAGATCTGTTGGTTTTGGAAGAGTCACTGAAAGATGTCCAGATACCTCAGCCAAAAACAATGACCCTGGTTGGGGAGTCCTGGAAAATTGTTCTGGTGAGTGAACTATCACAGAGTTCCTAATAGAGAAGGTTGCAAGCTAGCACAGTTCTAGCTACTTCCCATAAGGAATGGCTTTTAAGATAGCTGAAGTGTAATATCTTACAAGCAAAGGACCATGAAATGAATTTTTCTCTACAACCAGGTGCTCTTCTAATACAACTGCAGCATACCATGTTTTCAGAATGGCCAACTGAGATTGCTGCTGACACAAACAAATAGAGTAATTCTAACCAATTTTACCAAAGTATTTGCCACAGCAATTACCATTAAAAGAGCATTTCTTTATGTTAACGAACCTAAAAAATTACTTTTCTCCTTCTTTGTTTAAAAGAATTGATTAATCTTCAAAATTAAATGCAGTGGGTACACAGGAACTAAAGGCCACTAGTTTCTATCTAAACAAAAATTGTTTAACACTAGCTTTACTCCTTTACAGTGAACCCTGCTGATTCTTGCTTGTAGAAGGATTTTCTGCCACCAGCTTTTGTGCCCCAAGTAATTTTCATCTTTCTCACACGCCATTAATAATGTTACTGCTCCAGGTATCACTAACAATATAATTAATGGAGCCCAAGAACATTGCAACCTAGGCATGTTGCAATGTGATTTGGGTCTATAAAGAACATGCTGAAGGCCTTGGCAGAATTGACCAGATTACCCCAAATAATAATGCTGTGTAGGTTCAGGGAAAAAAAAAAATCAGAAATACACTACCTTCAGTGTATCCAAGCAATCAGAATACAACTGTAATAAACTGAGAATTATATGCATGTTATAATGCTGCTTCACTTATTTGTAAATTTCAGTTTAAACTGCTTAACAAAGGAAAAAGGCTTGCAAGATGGACCATAGGGGAAAAAAAGACTTTAGATTATTGGCCTAAGTTCAGCAGCAGAGTTAGCAATTTATGGACTTGATTATACCTTCAAAATGAACAATAACCCAGTAACTACTGCAGTAGAAAGGTACTAAATTTTTATGATGTGGGGTAATCAGGTTGGCTACCAAAGACATAGTAGACATGCTGCAAAGAAGAAACAATTCACATTAAAATAGCCAAGTAACAAATTCCTTTTTTGAAAAGGGTATTTTTCTTTGTATGATGTCTTTAGCAGACTGTAGGCTGTTTCTTTAAATGAATGCTTATGACACACTTAATTTTCAGGCACACTTGGTTACAGAAACAGGCACCACAGTGTACATCATGTTTAGAAATAAATAGAGCTGTCATACTTGGATTCATATTGACATTTACATCAGAGTCTTAATCTGTGTAGATTTGACAGATGGGAAAAAGTCA
Source organism: Notiomystis cincta (assembly GCA_013398075.1). NCBI lineage: Eukaryota > Metazoa > Chordata > Aves > Passeriformes > Notiomystidae > Notiomystis > Notiomystis cincta. The sequence continues at coordinate 24,605 of VZRX01006219.1, forward strand.
GCCACCCCACATATAAATGACACTTACATATTCATAATCAACATATTTTTGGTTGTTTACTCAGTAAAGCAAAACTAGTTTTTTTTTACATCTCTACTATGGCAGTAAACAGTCTGACATTTCAGCATATTTGGAGATGGTATGCCATTTTATTGCAATTATTATTTCCAGAAAAAAAAAAGAGGGGAAAAAAATAGTGATGCTTTTCCAAAATATATAATATATTCCTTTTTGTAGAAGACTGGGTAAAAAAAATTCTATTCTTTGCTTCATGGTGTAATGGGTACTCACAGACTGTGGAATTAGCAATTTCATGCAAAATCGGTAAACTTTTCCCTTCTATTTAGTGCATGAATTGTTAATAAAAATGAAATAAAAATGAAGTACCTATGATAACTCAATAAGAACTCAAAGAAATGTAATGCTTTTACAATTACTTAATGCCTACAGGAGTTGCTATAAAAATTATGAAAATAAAAGTATAACATACAAGATTTAAATTTAAAAATTTAAATCCAAAATATTTTGCACTATACTATGTTTCTTTCCAATTTCTTGCTAATATCTAGAACTTAAAACACTTTTTACACTGCCCTCTCCTGAATGTGGAACGAGTTGAGCACAGATTTGAGCACGATCCCTGTGTAGTTAGATGCTGGATGCATCAATGAGGATTTTTTATGAAGGCAATAAAGTCACATGAGACACAAGACAACTCTCAGGGCATTGCATATAACTTTCTAGATAGCAATTTATCTTTGTCAACTGCATTTATTATGCCACAAAATATTATTCCATTTAAACACTTTAAACAGACCTTAGATACATCATATCTCACCCTACTTTGAAAAGCCAATGCTTTAAAAGGTGAAAAGAAAATTTACCAACATACTTAATCCTAATAAAAAGTAACCAACATAACACCAACAATGCAGATAAACATCAAGCTACAAAAAGACAAGGGAGTTCCAGCTATCCTTGCATTCTCTCCACACACATATATTTGGGAGATGCCCAAATATAAATTGATCATGCAGAGGGTGCACTACACCAAACAGAATGTGCATCATATGAATTAATATACATTTCTACTTTTTTTCCTAAGTTACTCCATATTATAAACTCCTCTGGTTAGAGAGGCTTATTAGCTGTAAGTTTATGCAAATTTGACCACAACTCAAGCTCTGTCTTGCTGTAAGAATCTAGATATTATCGTAGTAATTAAAAAGATTCAAGCATAATTAGGAGATATTACTACTAATGGGTAAAGAAGATATTTATTATGTAACAAATTTTTTAAATACTCTAAAAGTAAAATATGATGAAAAAATATTTAGAGGTCTTCTAGGACATCTCTAAAGAAAGCATTCCTGATGACACCAAATGTTACAAACCAACCCAGAATGGAACTTTTTAGCGAAGATGCCAGAGGGTGAAGCTGGCACTTACAGAAGTGTCTGGCTTTGACAGCTTTGATCACTTGAATGTTGCAAAAATTGAACCACATTTCTCAACAAAAGGACCAGAGGAAGCTATATCTGATGCATGTCAGTTCAAAAGAGAATATATCCAATGACAAGAAGACAACATCTTTGTCATCAGCTCTGTGACTCCTCTGGTAATTTTTCTGTAGTATTTTCACACATGGAGGATATAATCTGATGTTGATTTGGGGCACGGAGAAGTAGGCTCAATTGCAAACACTTTCACTGGTCATTCTTTGTTGTAGTGTGTCATATGGATCCATTTTCAGATAATTGCAGGGTAGACATTAGGAGACCTTAACAGAATTTACCATTAAAATGGCTCAGGACACAGAGGACAAGTTCCCAACCCTTGTAAAACACCAGGAAGAGTTAACACAAGAGGGAGATCTGCATTCCCTTCTTCCCTTAGACACTGGAGTCCATATAAATGTGAGCACATCATCATACCTTGTAGCATACCAGTTCTGATGCCAATAAAGCAGTGACAAAATTACTTCAGAGGAATGCTGCTTTAGTTTTGAAAGATACTACTAAGACACTATAAAATATCATAAAAACACCCATGAGTACAAAACAAGTGATGTGAAAATTCATTTCAATACCTTCCCATGCATAACACGTTAGTTACTTCAGATTACATTATGCTACAGAGGTTTTTCACAATCTTGCCTTCAGAAAATTTGAGACTACATATAAAATCCATTATTTATTACAGCACGTCTTTAGTAATAAATACAGTATATTGCTTTTAACTTCAATTGTGACTAATTCCCATCTGATTTTATTTTCTAGCACATCAGAAAAGTACACAGACTTCTTTGACACCAATTATTAACTTATAAACTAATTCAGAAGAAGAAACCAGTGTAGTGTAAAAATTACTTCAATCCCCTTTTAAGAGAAATTGAAAGGTAATGAAGAATAAACTTCAGAAATTCAGGAGTTTTCTTTCAATTTAATTTCAATTCAGTATAAAGTATTTTGATGCTTATCTAAAAGTGTCATTCTCCAGCCAAGCCTGTCCAAATTTATTCTCTCCCTAAAATTACCAAACAGAAATATAAAATAGACCCCCATATTCTTTTTTTCTTCTTCTGAGAACTATCAATCTTTCCTTTCCAGTATCCACTTGACACCAAAAAACTTGTTTGCTTTATTTTCCAGAAACATATCTGCTTGCCAAACACCAACTTCCAAGTTTATGTACCTGGAAATACCATATAATGCATATGTATAATGATGGAGGAAGTGGCTAAGCCCCTAAGCCCCTGTGCATCATATTTAAAGAGTCATGGCAGTATGATGGTGTTCCCACTTACTGGAAAAGGGGGAATACAACCCCCATTTTCAAACAGGGAAAAAAAAGGGAAGACCTGGGAACATACAGGCCAGTCAGTCTTGTGCCCAGCAAGATCATGGAGCAGATCCTCCTGGAAACTATGCTAAGCAATGTGGAAAATGAGAAGGTGACTGGTGACAGCCAACATGGCTTCAATATAGGCAAATCATGCCTGAAAAATCTGGTGGCCTGCTATAATGGGGTTACAGTGGTGGTAAATGAGGGGAAAGTGATTGAAGCCATCTACCTGGGTTTGTGCAAGGCATTTGATGCTGTCCCACACTATGTCATTGTCTCTAAACTGGAGAGACATCAATTTGATGGGTGGACTGCTCAAGGGATATGGAATTGGAGGGATGGTTGCACTCAAACAACTGCAATCAAAGGCTCAACGTCCAAGTGGAGACCAGTGACGAGGGGCATTGCTCAGGGGTCAGCATTGGGACTGCCTCTGTTTGACATTTCCATCGGTGACATGGACAGTGGGATTGAGCACACCCTCAGCCAGTTGGCCAGAAAGCCAATCATAACCTGGGCTACATCAAGTGTGACCAGCAGGCCAAGAGAGGTGATTCTGCCCTTCTGCTCCAGTCATGTATAACCCCCCCGGAGACCAGGCTCTGGGGTGCACAACATAAGCAGGACATGGACCTGTTGGAACTAGTCCAGAGGAGGGTCATGAAGACTATCAGAGGGCTGGAGCACCTCTCCCATGAAGACAGGCGGAGAGAGCTGGGCTTGTTCAGCCTGGAGAAGGGAAGGCTCTGGAGAGGCCTTAGGGCAGCCTTACAGCGCCTAAAGGGGGCCTGCAGGAGAGCTGGAAAGAGACTTTTTACAAGGGCATGTAGTGACAGGACAAGGGGCAGTGGCTTTAAACTGAAGGGAGGCAGGTTTACAGCAGATCTTAGGAAGAAATTATTTAGTGAGATTATGATGAGGCACAGGAATACATTGCCCAGAGAAGTTGTGGATGCCTCATCCCTGGAAGTATTCAAGGTCAAACTGGATGGGGCTTTGAACAACCTGGTCAAGTGGAAGAGTGTCCCTGACATGGAAGGGTTATTGGAAGTAGATGATCTTTAAGGTCTCTTCCAACCCAAACCATTCTGCAGTAACTTCACTTATTAATTCCATGACCTTCAGAGTGCTGTTCAGTCCTAGATTCATCCAGACTGATAATCCATTAAAGCTCCCTAACTGAACATTACAGAGGCCAAAAACTTAAATGGTTTCAAAGCAATAGACAAAGTGTAGGAGGAAATGTCTACTAGAGGCTATTAAATAATCTATACGCTACCTCCACACAAGTTACTAACACAAGCCAGGGGCCTATGCTAAGAGAGAGACTACTTAATATATCCTCAGCTCCCTAGACTCCATCACAGAGACTAAAGTGACCTTTGATCTAAGTAACCTAATATTTGGTTACTTAGGTTACCTCTCACACCCAGATATCCCCCAATATTTATCAAAACACATCACATATCTCTAGGACATATAAACAGCTCCCTCTTTACTCAGTAAACCTTCCAAATCTTACACTTCAAGAAAAAACATCCATCACACCTTCACTTCTCAGAAGCAGGGCCTGAATTCAAACTTTGCACAGACACAACATATTCCATTATTTACAGTCTAGAAGGCCCTAAATTATTTCAAAAATAATGCAAGGGGACAGTGAGAAATTTTTTATAGAAAACATTCTATCAATCAACCTGTCTCACCCATACTTATTCTGCCATTGTCCCCAGGGTAACACAAGACCTGCAGGCACAAGTGAGACCACTTTGACTCCCATGCTCTGGAGTGTCATCAGTGTAATGCTGTCAATACCAAGTCATAAGCCTGTTCACAACTGTGTATGAATAAAAAGAAGTTATTCCAAAGAAGGCTGCTTGTGACCTAAACTGACTGGTAAAGTTACTTTAACCACCTCCAGTCACAAAGCACAAAACAATCTGAAGGCATCCTGGCTTAAGCACAGTTTTTCTGATAACAACCAGTTATAACTGCAAAATTCCCTAAGTTGTTATTCCAAATAAGCTGTAGAATATACATCTGGACATCCACTCTCTCTGAGCAAATTACTTACTGTTTGCATCTCTAAGTACTGGCATTTATATGCACCAGTGACGAGACAGAAATAATGAACTTGTATCTAGACTGTTATCAACACTTGACAGATTATCTGTCTGGCCCTACGTTCCATGTTTTAAGTGCAATTTAAAAATTTAAAAATCAGTATTACAGTACTTTGTAATGTCAGAAGGCAGAACCTTAATTTAACTGTATAATTCTAGATACAACAGCTTTCCCTTGAATATGAAGTGATGTATCACACATTTCAAAGTCCGTATTCTATAATCATAGAGCTTTTTGTTACTGTTAAAGCCACAATTTAGGTTCTGAGGCAGTAAAATGCAGTAGTACAAGGAATACATTAGAAATGGTTTTTAAAATTAGGCTAAGAAAAATCATTGCAGCTGGAATTTAAGTAGAGAAAATTACAGGAAAGTATTCAGAAAAAATTTATTACAGAAGCCTAAACAACATACACATTTTTATGACATATATATTAAAACATATGGATTTTTAATTGCATTGATATTGTGACACTTAACTAGCCATCCTTAGTTTTCATGGGCACTTATTTCTAATTTTGAAAATATTCCTAGTAAAAATCCCATTGAGTCTTTCTTCTGTGTGTGTCGTATTTATTTTGTTCTCATTCTACAGCATCTCAGAGGAACAGCAATCAAACGCTGTACAAAGCTGGCAGAAAAAAATTGACTGTATTAAATTATCAGGAATATCATTATATCTGTCAACAGGAGAAGAGTAGTATTGTTTTCCCCCTTTTCCCTCATGCTACAGAGGTAAACAGCTGCTCTTCTTTTTGTCAATCAAGCTTCTAGGTTTAGCTAACTCCCACTAACTCAGCAGATGACCAGTTACAACAGCCAAAATGCATTTTCATCTCATCAAAATACTTACTTTGTGTAATATTTAATTGTCTCAAATGTGAACCCAAAACCAAAATTCACAGAAAAATTGGCCACTTTGCATGTAATTCCCCACCATTCTTGATAAAGATGATAAACCAGTAAATGACATTGGATTTAGCTCTATCAAGACTCACGACTGCATCCTCATTTGCTTATGCCCTGATTTTGTCAACATAGAAGGTTCTAAAAATATTTATACCAATAACACACATCTCTGAGAGCTGGGTTCAAGCATTTGAAAAAGGTATTAATTTGCCTTATGTGCCAAATTATAACAAACCTCCCTCGTTGTTCTGCTTCTTTAGCTTCATTTTATTTTTCACCCAGGTGAAAATGTTCATGGATACTTGTGTCCCTCATGGTGTACCTACACACATTTCATGGGGAAACATACCCATATTGGGTAATTTTGCCACACACAGGAAATATTTTTTAGTCCTTTAAATTCTTATTAGCAACACACATTATGCCACAAAGATATTACTGTCCATAGCCTATGAGCAAAATGCAAGATGTGCACCTATTATAAATATTCCACATTTGTGTTCCCTTCACAAATAAGAAGTGTCTAATGCCTTTGTTCTGGTAAATTCCCAACCTGCTGGATGGGACGTGGGTACAGGGGTAACATTTCACTGCTGAAAAATTAGAATTGCTCATATTGAAAGGGCGTGAAAACAATGTAGGCTAGACAAGAAAGGCAACAAAGCCTATTATTTAAGCTTTTTGAGCTGGCATTTCTAAATCAGACTGTTGTGAACAAAAGCTCTTGTTAATAAAACTACAGCAAACAGCACTATTGTGCACCTTCCAGAAGAAAAAGAATTGGATTGTTTGTGCACAGACTAAGCTTTCCTATTGGCATCTTGAGTAGGTCAAGAAGGAGAACTGCAGACAGGGAGTACAAGAACTTTGAGATCTTTAATACTTCCACTGCCTCTGCTTGTGATGTACAACATCTATTTCCTGGATAAACAGAGAAGTTAAGTCCCCAGAGCCTGAATCCAGTACCTTTCATAAGCCCTAACTTCATTTTTACAAACGATAAAAGAAAATGTAATTTGCTTTCCAGCTTTACCAGTAATCCATATGTGTTCATATTGCAGACTGCAAAAGCATCTGTGAGATCAATAATAAACATCCTACTCATTGTTTACTCTTCTGCTTTATTTAAAGAGAATTCTGCAGCATACATGCCCCTTTCCAGTTGGAATGATGGGATATGGATAATAAAAATAGAAAAATACATTGCAAACAGCAAAATACATGCTCTTTAATAATAGGCAGGAGACCTCCCAAAATCAAGCAGCATAATTCCGACATTTCTGAATTAGAAGAGAACACAGTAGGAGATCAACAAGTCTCAAATATGAGGGAATATCAGATCATATCTGCCGGTGTGTTTCTCCTCAGCACTCTTCCTAATCAAGAGCTTCACATACCCAGGTTCCCTCCACCCAGTTACAGGTTATTCAGTCAATCCAATTCAGTGGTGCAGTCTGATTTTTCCTGCTGTCTGCCTGCTTCCACTGAGTCAGTAAGGCACACTCCGAGAAGCACAGGACAGGTAAGGCTAGAAGGGACCACAGGAGATCATCCAGTCCAACCACTCTGTTCAAGCAGGGTCCCCTAGAGCACATTACTCAGGGTTGTGTCCGGGTGGCTTCTGGATATCTCCAGTGAAGGAGAATCCTGAGTATCTCCAGTGAGGGAGAATCCACAGCCTCTCTGGGCAAACCGTCCCAGTGCTCAGTCACACACACAGAAAAGAACTTCTTCCTCATGTTCAGCTGGAACTTCCTGTGTAACCACTCCACTAACATCTCTAACAGTAAAGTTTACTACAGCTGACATTTCTAGAGAATTTATTTACAGGAAGCTAGAAAATCCCAGCTGATCATGTGCAAGCTTGAATATATTTACCTGAGTTGCTGGGGAAGTTACTTCTGTCATGGAGATGGGGAAAAGCACTATCTACATTGCTGCAAGAAAAAGCACAACTGTTTGCTAAATGTGAAATTCCTCAAGCCAGGTAAAGGAAACCCAAACCAAGAAGCACTGGAACTTTACAAGAAGATGGCTGCAAATACTTTTCTCAATAATCACTAATCCCATTTTTCAGAAATAGCTACTTGCTAAAAGGTTTCAGGGGGTTCAAGTTTTTGTTTATGTGCTTGTTTTTAAGTAACCCTGCAGTGCACATTTTCTTTTTGGTGTTTGTCACTTAATAAATACCCTTTAAAATGTGATTTTAAATGCCAGAGCACTTGTTGCTGCTATCTGTAATACACACTGATTTACTACACTAACATTGGATAAGGTAAAGAAAACTTTTAAAACACTGTGAACATAAAAGCTTGAATTTCCTAAATATACATCTATTGTCCTATAGTGATTATGTATAATGTTAAATACCTCTGCATATAATTACAGAAAACACAGCACTGCCATTTTATAGACTGATATGAATAATAACTGAATTTTATGTATTTTCAAGCTACATCTAATTTGCACATTTTCCCCAAAATGCCTTTAGCTACCTTTCTTCTAAGTTCTTTACCTGATTCCTATGGCCATTATACTCTATGCATTCTGCTGTTATTGCTCTCATTTACCTTTTTGCTTGTCATTATTAAATACTTTTATTATTTCCTTCCTACAGCCTCAATGTGGAATGATCACAAGAACACCTCTCTCGAAAGGCATTTTTGTCTTTTTTTTTT
>VZRX01006219.1:34232-50359 GCA_013398075.1 Notiomystis cincta
GCCGTGGGCGCGGCGTGAGGGGCGGCGCGGGCGCGATCTGGAGCGGGGGGAAGCCACGCTGAGCGCCGGGAGGGCTCGGCCGGCCCGCGGGGCGGCGTGCCGCGGGGCCCCTGGGCAGCGAGGCCTTTCCTTCCGCGGGGAAGGGCGGGGAATGGCGGCTGGAGGGAGGGCTCCGTGCCGGCCCTGCCCGGGACAGCTGGCAGGAGCTGGGCAGGGACACACCTGGGCAGGCCGCAGGGCAGGAGGGAAGCCTCGGGATCTGCTGGACTCTGTCCCCTTCTCTCTTCTGCCCCCGGCGCAGGGCGCAGGTGCCATCCAGCAAAGAACGCGCTCAGGTTTCCCGCAGATGGACTTTGGCGTCCCCGTGGGTGCCAGCTGCTGTCCTGGCGCCAGGCATCTCTGGCACAAGTCTCCGGGGGATCGTGGCCAAGGCCAGCGTGGAGCTCGCCCTGGGTGTCCCAGGAGAGCAGTTTTTCTGAGCGTACTAAGATGCTGGTTTCTGCCAAAATCATGAATTTAACCTGAATGTTAAGATGTAAAGAACATGAATGTTCTTTAGTGTTAAAACACCTTGGCCAACCAAACCTCAGCCTCCTTCATTATGCTTTTCCCATGCTTAGCGCAAGTCGTTCGCTTTTTGGGCACCAAAGAAATTTTGCTTTTCCACTCATTTGTTCGTTTGTTTCTCCTTCGTGTAATAATCACCATTTTGTGTGCTAGGTTAAATTACTGATCTGCAAGGGACTTTTTTTTTAAAAAGGGGAAGAAACAGGAAGTCTTTGATCTAAAGAATGTGTTGTTTACACTTTTACACACAGGAGGAAAAAGAAAAGAGGGAAATTGGTATTTTGCCCAAATCAGGACAGAACTTAACTCTTCATAAAGCAGATTTTTGCTCTATGTTCATTTGAGAGGTGAATTAGTTGCTTGAGGGATTTTGATGAGAGGAGGAGGAGGAACAACAACAGTTTTCACACTTAGAAAAATTGCAGTTTGAAAAGTCACAGTGAATTTCAGAAGAGTTCTGTCAGTGTTGCTAACTGAATTGCTCGGTGGAGAGTGTTTCAAATGCAAACATACACTTACAGTTTCTTCAGCTGTTACATAACTTTCCTTGAAGGATATAGAGAAGAACAATTGCCATGTATTACAGTTTTATGGATGGCCATGGGTGTGTCTGGAGTGATTGGTGTCGTTTCTTACTACTTTCCTGACAGACTCAGTAATCTGCAAACAATTAAATGGACAGATTGTAAAATCCAGTGGTGTTCCCAAGGAAATATTTTGAATAGAAATAGTTGAAAATTGGAGATGATGTTGATTGTGTGGTTTAATGCTCAACACTACACAGCCACTTGCTCATTTTCCTCACTACCCCCAGAGGGATGGAGGACCAGCAAAGGAAGAGTGAAAAAGAAACTTTATGGGTTGAGATAAATATATTTTTAAGAAGTGGAGGAAAAAATGGAAAGAGAATCAAAACCAAACAGGTGATGTACAGATGATCACTCCTCCCACAGGTAAATCAGTGGCCAGCCAGTTCCTGAGTAGGAGCTGGCTAACCTCCCTGAACCCCCACCCTCACTCTTTGTTGCTGTCCATGACACTTCATGGAATATCTCTGGTTAGTTCAGGTCAGCTGTCAGGTGGTGCCCCCTCCCAGCCTGCTGCACCCCCCCAGGCTGTTCACTGCAGGGGTGGGCAGAGGGAGAAAGAGAAAAGGCCTTGATGCTGTGCAGGCTCTCTCAGCAGTCACTGAAACTCAGGTTTTGGACTCTCAAAGCACCCATGGTCACATCTTCTTCTGAGCATACCTCATGCTCTGTTTCCACTGGGGTGAAAAATAAGGCTCAGGCTGCTCCTGCAGCACTTGTTCCACTGAGAAACTGTGACATTAACAAATGCTGGGTGCCTGTCAAGAGGAAGTGATCACTGGACAGGAAGGATCTGAACAGGCATCAACAAAAATACAAGTTCAGCTGAGATGCCATCAGTGTGGGTAGGTTCTGAACTGCACTGGTTTTCCTTCGTGGGGATTTGATCTTGGGGCTTGAACTTGGAAGCCCTGACTTTGCATGCAGTTCTTTTGGGGAGAGTAGCAATTCATACCCTGGATCAAGTGGGGCCACCACACATTTTCTGCAGGCAGCTCAGTGGTGGGATGCTATAATCCTGGGATTGAAGAGCACTGCTCTTTATCATGCCCCATCTCAACAGCTGTACACAATGGCTTTTATAAGCTTCACCTTAAAAATAAACAGCTCAGTTGTTCCTTCTTTCATTGTTAGGCTGTTCTAGAATACAGATAGTCTAGAGATGGAAAGGGTAAATTTGTTCATGATCACTTCATATCCACTTCATTCTTCTGTCCTTAAAATTACAATTATTTTTTCTCCTTAGTGGTACTCCACACTTTTATTGAAAGCAGGCCTATTCCTTTTTTTCATTGAGGTTTTTGTTAGGCTGGACAAGTAATGCTTTCATCTTATTTCAGTTCCTAAGATGGACAACCTGTTCCACCATCCTGGTAACCCTTTTTGGGCATTGTTCTTTCAGTCCTTCTCTGAGGATGATCAGAACTCTGTGATACTGTATGTGAAGGCTCACTCATGCCTCGATGTCTGACATTAGTGCTTTTCTGGTTTTACTAAAAATACTCAAAAGCTCTTTTTTCTATTTTTTTATGGTCACTTCATGTTGGCATTAGCTAAAAATCCATGGGGGTAAACTTTCTACCTCATTTTCAGTCTTAGGCTGAAGAGCTATGAATTTAAGCACAAATAATTATTATGGTCCCTAAGCTCCTGTTTAGCTCCCCAAGATGTTCTTTCAGAAATCTAGTAGGAGTCTTGTCCCAACACAACAGTAGATTGTATGAAAAAAGGAAACATAACCACATTGCAATCTTCATACTGATACTTCATTTTTCAGCTAGACTTAAAATTTCTAGTATTGTATAATATAGTGTATAAGAAATTACTAGTGTTCTTGCAGACAACATTTATTGTATGATCTAATGTTAATATACTAGGATATTTTCCATTTAAAAACAATGGGGAAAGCATTTTTTATACATGCATGATGAGGAGAATTATTCTTGAGCTAAGAAAACAAATCACTAAACAGTTGGGACAAACAGAGTTTAATTACTGGCTGCTCACTGAACTTGATGTTGACCTACACTTAAAAATCTTGGGATGATTGGTGGACCAGTGTGTTTTATCTTAAAAAAAGAACCCCTCAAACATATTTACTCTCTGCTGAGCTGGAGAACAGAATTATTTGCATCTCAGTCTACTAAGCTGCTACATTCCTTCTCTAGGCTTCAGTCATCCAGTTTTGTTTTCTGTACATGTGGAAATAGCTGCATGTGATAAATATTAAAGGGACTGCCATATCATAGACCTCATCAGATAAAGTCTGATTTTTTGAGACTGGCTTCTTAGTCTGCTTATTTCCATCTCCATGTTCTTTTCTGAAAAAGTGTGCAAGAAGTAATGAATACATGTGAGGATGAGGGGATAATTTCTTCCCCTTCAACACTTGTAACTGGTCATAGCATCAAATCTGTAGTTTTTAATAAGGCTTCCCATGTTGTGGACTAGTCTGGTGTGTTTTGCTGTGAAAATGAAGCAAAGTAGGCAGAGCCACAGTGCCTCAATACCAGTTCTTTCACTGTGAGTTGGGCATGGAGATCACTTCTTTCCCAAGCAGTCACTCCTGTAAGCACACGAAAGGACCAGTTAGAGTTGTTGGGAACCTCAAGCTGGTCTTCTGTTGCTGATGTTTTGGGTTCAATTGGTTGGTTTGTTTGCTTTGTAGAGTGTAGGAATGGAGCAAAACTGCTTTCATAAAGTGTCAGTGGCCTCTGGTGTTAACTCTGGACATCAAAAAGGATAAAGTAAAATTTGTGAATAAAAACAATTCAACAAAACTCTGAAACATTTATATTTTCCCTATAAATGTCACATTCATTTACTGTTGTTGTTGGAAGGCTGTATGTTATGTCCCATCTGACTTGAGCATTTCTTTCAGCTTTCAGACAGAAAACGCACAGGAGAAAAGCAGGCAGAAGACAATAGCCCCGAATGCAGCGAACCAGGAACCATGGATCTGAAATTCCCTTCATCAAGAAAATACATTTCCATCAGTGTACCTTCCAAATCTCAAGCTATGTCTCCACATATCAAATCAGTAGATGATGTCGTAGTTCTTGGCATGAATCTCAGCAAATTTAGCAAACCAACTCAATTTTTCATCTGTGTTTCTGGAGTTTTTATGTTTTATCTGATCTATGGATATTTACAGGTAAATGCTATGAACTTGTGTCTTAGGCCAATTCCTCCTACCCCTTTTCTTTTTCAATAGCATAAGAATACAGTGTGTATTTTAATGTGTATAGATGTCTAAACTAGATATTTATTGCCAAGTCAGCCTTTCAATATTCAAGAACAGCAAGTAATAAGTAATCTAAGTTTCCATTATAGTTTGTGTGCCTGCAAAGTGTAGACCACTTGGACTTCCATAATTTGATCTTTTACTTCTGTGTGCAAGGTACATCAAATTCTTCATTGATGTTGAAACCTTTAGATCTCCCTAAGTTCCTTGAGTGCTGTACAGTTAGTTGTCTTTTCTCTCTGCTTTCAGGACAGAGCTGAAACATGTACTGTGGTAGTTTGTTAAACAGAAGCATAATGTTTATGCCATTTTAGTTAAACATTTACTATTCTGCTAATATTTTCTCTTTTATCTTGAACAGCTTCATTTCTGTTCCCTTTTTTTTTAGTTATTTTTAAGTTCATTGAGTGTTCTCAATAAAGCAGTGATTTAAAAACTTGATAGTTAAAAATCATGTTTCCAGTGCAGTTCTCAAAAACAGCTGAGAAGTTTGTTAACATTAAGTTACTTCAAAAGAATTAGACAACATTATCTGTAATTAAAAGCAGAATCTCAAAAAGGAAGATGTTAGGTAGCTTTTTGTTTCTATAACTGATAGACCTACATAAGTCTTTATGCAGTGGATGTATTTTTCCATAACAAATTGCTCTGGTTTTAAATGTTCCTACAGCCTGGAAATTTATTAACTCACAAGTGTTATTTAATGTAGGCAATCCAAATATTAGATGTGCATTCCTAGGAGCTGCAAATTGTCAATGAGGATGTTTGTTAGAGAGAATTTGTATTAAATTTATCCTGAGATATTTATAAAATCTGAATTAAATGTCTACTGAAGTAAATGAACTAAAAAGCAGCAAAACAGCAGACAGGAAGCCATCTGTAATTCGAGATAATTACTAATGGATCAAATGTATTCCCCTGATGAATTGATCCATTAATTTCAGTGTATTTACAACAGCAAATTTTCTTCTTTACTTTTGGACAACCTAAATTGTCTTTTCATTTTCAAACTTTACAAGTTACATATGGCAGTTAAATTCTAGTTAATTACCAGCATCTGCAAAGGCTAGATTTGCATGTACATGAAGGAAAAAGGTCTGTTGATTTTTTCTGTCCATTTAATATTTTGGTGTATGTACATGACTTTGGTGGGTTTTTGTTTTTATAGGAATTGATATTTTCAGTGGAAGGTTTTAAACCTTTTGGTTGGTACCTCACTTTAGTGCAATTTGGATTTTATTCCATTTTTGGACTAATAGAATTGCAGTTGATTCAGGACAAAAGAAGAAGGTATGTGTTTTTCCAAGCATTTTACTCACTGTCCATGAAATTAGAAGTATTTGATACTTATGGTAAATTTAACTTTGTTTTTTTGAATGTGAGTACTCTGAGGCATTGCTAGCAGTTCTATAGATAAAAGAAAGTGAATTTGCTGGATAATGTAGAGAATGTTTTAGAAGCACCCACTTGGATTTTGGACCTGTAAGTAGTTGTGTTGACTCTGCTGTCACTTTGTCCCACTTACAGAACATATTGTGTCCTTAAGTGGCTGATAGAGACTGACTCATGTATGTGTTGCTTGGGATTATCACATCTAGAATAGAGCCAATGCACTTCACAGCACTTGAAGCCATCTGTCAGTGAATATGTTTTCCTCAAATATTGGCACCTCCTCACCAACAGGTTCCTCTGACATGCTGTGCATCTTGGAGAGTGTCATTGCTCTCTGCTTGCAGTGTGGCTGAGTGGGTTTACTTCAAAGTTTTGTGGTTTTCATTCAAGACAGCACTCATAACACTCTGCCACAGAACTGTTCTGTGTTTTCACTGCAGTTGACCAAGGAGATTTTCAGTGTCTTGAATCCTATAGAAATGGGGTATTTTTTGACTCTGTAGCCATTCTGAAGCTTTCTACCCATCTGTACCCTCTGCAAAGTGTATATTGAGGCACTCTGGCAACTTGAATACAGGCTGTCATGGTGTACATGAATTTTAAAATTGCCTTGCATTCTAGTTGAACATAACTAGTTTTCCTTGCCTGCAGTCAGCCTTAGATGATTTTGCATATACTGGTTTTAGATAATAAAATTATTTCTTAGCCAAACAACATAACTTTGATAAATTGTTCCCTTTTTTTTTTTTTAAACACTGACAGCATTTATTTCAAGTTATCTGACTTTTTGTGGTGTATCAGATAATACTGCACACTTTTCCTTTGGGTTACTAGTATTTACAGGTTTTTATTACCAGTTGGTAATGCTTACAGAGCATGACCCTTCAAGTAAGTTGTGTTGGAAATGTAGATCTGAAATATATTTTACATTTTGTTTTCTATAACCTAAGCATCTTCTTGCAGACATGCAGAAATCTATGTTTCTTACATTTTCAGTTTTTCTGGTGTGTCTCAGAGTATGTGTATCTCATACAGTGAGTTACAGATGAGACAAGATTGCAGCAAGACAGCTCCTTATGTTCTTAGCCTGGTTCTGAGTATGCATGAAAAATGGCCAAACATATGCACAGCAATAACTGTAAAAACATCACAAAGCAAGCACAAAAGTTACTGTTGGATCATCTGTTGTCAGATGATAATTTCATGAAATTGTGAACAAAACATCTGAAAATGTTCAACGGGCCCCTCTGTTCACGGTATCTGAATCACTGCTCTCTTAGTTTCATTGAGTTCTATAAAACAATGGTACTTTTTCAACTTCCTTCATTGAAAAAATGTCAAGGTTCATGTGAAAACTTCACCAAAGAAATTGTCACAGTGACCTGTGACAGAACTAAGATCCAGGGTATCTCAGTATACCACTCTTCTGTGTTTCCTTTGACAAATAACCTGGAACCTTTGTCTTGATTCTTGTGTAAATAACGTACCTTCTGAGAAGGTGATTAAAGAATTACTGCTTGAATACTTCATGAGCCATAAGGTTTTTATTTTCTTGTATTTGTGCTGTTTATTCACAGTAATTGAAACAAATTAAATACAAAATCAGACATTTATGTGCATTTTTAAATTTCTTTGGAATGAAATTCAGTGAGAAAGATGTTGAAGTTGTGTTACAAACATACTTCTTTACCTAAATTTTCAAAGCTAAATCTCTTTTAGATGTGTATATAATGCCAAGATTTGTATGTTTATGTTTTGTAGAATTCCTGGCAAAACCTACATGATAATAGCATTTTTGACAGTGGGAACTATGGGTTTGTCAAATACCTCTTTAGGGTATCTGAATTACCCTACTCAAGTCATCTTCAAGTGCTGTAAGCTGATTCCAGTTATGATAGGTGGAGTCTTTATACAAGGTAAGTATTAGTCTTGCTATTAGATGATTTTTAAAAATTCTTTTTTTGGGAGGCAGTCATAGATGGAGTCCTGTACCTTTTTAGATTCCACTGGTAGAGTTTTTCCTGTAGGAGGAAAAATGAGAATTTCTGAAGCATCTACAGGTCACTTGCAAAACTTCATTTTTACACAAGCTTTCTTAATTTTTAAGAAATGTAAGTTTGTTTTCTAAGCTAAATCTCTTTATAAATGAAACAGTTTCAATATTGAAATAGAAAACCTGAAGTGGAAGAAAAAAATCCAGTGATGATTTGTGAAGAAAATCCCTACTCTTGTTTGAGAAGATTAATTCCTAAATTTTGATTGAGTGTTTAATCAGAAATTTTGCATGTCCTTTCTAGTCCTAAAGTCATAGTTCATATTCCAAGAAGAGAAAATGGAATCTAGAAAAAAACAGATAAAGGTTGTAGTTACATGAATAAATATACTTCAGTATTTCTGGAATCAGAAGACTTAAGTATATTATAAAAGTTTGTTTAATACACAAAAATTGAGTCACTGAAGGTCTACATGGACAAGTATTAGGGAATAAAATCTAGAATGCTGTATTTCTATTTCTGTAGGTAATTCTGACCTTCTGGTTAAAAAACAGCTGAATTTTCAGAGGAGATTACACCTTTACATATGAACATGCCTACACAGTATTTACCTTTTATTAGGAGTAATTTTTTATCATTTTAATGCAAAGTGACTGGTGTTTCCTTAAAGCTTTGTGAAACTTTTTATAGGGTTGTAGTAGGGTTGTAGTCTCAGAAGCTTTTTTTTTTTTAATATTACTGTTGAAAAAATTCAGTTCAACAAAGTTCTCTCAGAAGCTCATGTTAAAAAGTTCAGCTTCCGAGCAAGGAATATGTTATTTCAAACAAGACATACTAACTCCTGCTTTTTCATGTCCTTACTTCCTTTTCCCATTCCCCTCCACAGCCTGTGTCTCCCAAACTGTAAGACTGTGTTGGGTTCTCAGAGTGCCAAAGTTGTGCGTTCATATTTGGAATTGACTTCTTTCTGATCAGTGAAGGCAGCCAAAATGTCTTGTATGAGGGAAGAGTATTAAGAAACATCTAAGCTGTCCTGAAGTTGCTAAGAGAATGCTTTGTCAGGGAGGGTGTGCTTTGTGTCAGTAGGACTCAAACCTAAGCTGACCAAAGAATCAGATATTTCCCATGAGGGTCCTCCCCCATGGTAGGAACTTCTGTTGTAGAAGAAACTAAGTCCGGTTGTGAAAGACCAGAACATTAGGTCTTCTGTTTAAGTAAAAGAATGACATTGGAACAGTGTTTCCTTTGCCTTCTAGTCTGTTCATCAGGATAAATATGGAATTCTGAGAGTGCTAACAGTCTATTTTTGCTCTTTGTGTTTTGTAGGAAAACGTTATAATATTGTAGACGTGTCTGCTGCCCTCTGTATGAGCCTTGGATTAATATGGTTTACTTTAGCTGACAGCACAGTTGCACCAAACTTCAACTTGACAGGTAAAGGCCTATTATATTTTAGAGTTTAAGAAATGGCTTCTCCTACAACAAGCATTCCCTGGAAGTTCTGAGTTCTTGGTAGTATGCCTTCAGGGATTGTCCTGAAAATGCAAGTTTCATTGTAGCTTTGCACTAGCAAAACTCTGTGGCAGAAGAGATCTTTATTCAAAGTGTAAGTTCTTAGGTTCCTAAAATTTCTGGAAACTGTACCATTTTGGTTGAAAAAGACATGAAATTAAAAGAATACATGAAATGTCTCATGTATTCTCAAGAAAGTCTTACCCCAGTGTGTGCATATATATATATATATGTTAAAATAAATACTATAAAATTCAGTTGGAGCATTTTAAAACTTAAAAAGATTAGTTGTCTTTTCTAGTTAAATTTTTAAGTCTTTTTCCATTACAGAACCATTTGCTTTATATTAACTGAGGATCTCAGATTTGCTGTAGTTTTCAGGTGGAGTTCTCAGATTTTAACCTTTTAATACTGTCTGAAATCAGAAGCAAAGCAAGGATTTTAACCTGCTTGGATTAAAAAACTTAGCTGAATTTCTTTCTTAAGTGACAAAGGACAGTTGAATTCCTGAGTTCATTCCAATGATTTGTGTAGAACTGTTTCCATGCAGATTTCTTTCAGAATTAATTTGGGACCGGTTTTCCAGTTGTTTTTACTCATGCTTTACATATGATATAACAGTGCTGGTCTCATCCATGGCTTTGCTGCTGCTTCTGCTCAGTACTGCCACAATGAGTGGAACCATTCTCTTCACACTCCAAACTGTGTAATGGGTGTAAGATTAACATTTTTCTTGTCCCCACATTTCTCCTCCCCATGTGCACTGGCACTTCAGATTCCAGGTAACCTTTTCATCTCAGTCCAGTGCTGCACCATGCATTTGTCCAGTGATGTACTTGGGCCATTAAAGCGCTGGGCTGGAACAATCATGATGGAGAATGCCCATGGAGACAATGCATCCATCACTTTACAGAGTGAAACTGCTGAGCTGGAGCTGTTATTATATCTTTGGACCAGAGCTGAATCCATGCAGATGAGATACCTATATTTTTTGCAGAACCAATATTATTCATGTTATCATGGTTTTTTTCCGTTGAGTTATACCTTTTCCAGTGCCTGATAACTTTGAATGATGAAGAGACCTGGAAAGTCTAGTCATGGAAAGGAAATGGTTCCCAAACTAGAAACACTGGTTTAGAAGTTCTTATACATTCAGAAGCTTGCCAAGAAAATACTACCTTAAACTTCATGGGCCTTAAAAATATTAAATCTCCCATTTCTGATTGTAAGAACCTAGGATTAAGCAGATAAAACACTGCTTGTTTCTAGTCTTCTAGAAACATAGTCTTTTAAGGAACCAAGACTAGATCAGATTTTGATTTTTATTTTGATGATTAGTATCTTCTGTAATGTATACATAGGAAAAGGGGTATTTCAACCTGTGTTCATCATTAAATATAACAGTCATGAAAGTTTGGAGGTTGGGAAATGAACTGTGACTGACATAACTAGAGTTATCAGGTTTTTATTACTGGAAAGCCAGTTACATTTCACTACACTACTGTGTAGTGACTTTGTTGTGAGCATATATGGTAACCTAAACCATGGGGTTTGCACCTGAACAATAGTTTTTTTTAATTAATGTTCCAGTAAGGAAAGTTTTATACTGTCAATCCTCTTGCATTTATTTTACCATTACATCTAACTACATTTCTATTTGCCTTTGTCAGGAAAACAAATAATATGGGATTAAATACTCAGAAAGAGTATGTTCTCTGGGTATTTATCTTCATTAGCTAACTGCGACTGATACTCTGTCACTATTGTTGCTACAGAAACTACAACTGGCTTTTTTAAAGCAATGTCCAGATGTTCCCATCAAGTTTAGAGACACACAGTGCTCAGGGGTTAATTGGTGGAGGGAGAGTGGAGGTCGGCACTGCTATGTACTGGTGTCATGAAATATTTTTGCTGACATTTAGAATATGTTATAGGGGAGGGAAGGTTATTATTTTTCTGTTAATGGGATTTTTTGCCACTATTTTGCTGGGGATTATTCTGAAGAGGTGTTTGTTTCTTTGTTTGTTTGTTTGTTTTAATAGGTGTGGTCCTAATATCCCTCGCCCTCTGCGCAGATGCGGTTATAGGAAATGTACAGGAAAAAGCTATGAAGTTGCACAATGGTTCTAATTCAGAAATGGTAAATACCACATTTGCAATTTTAAAAGAACTTGTTTTATCATAGGCAATGCCTACATTGACAAAACATGGAACTTAATGTTCTTTTCTTATGCTTATGAAAGGAAAATGTCTTGGTGTACTGTTCTTGAGGGTTTCTGTTTGTCTGAGGACTTCTGCTGACTTTTGTGTTTCATTTTTTAACCTATCAAGGGTGCTGCTTTCTGTGTGCAACTTCAAATGTATATTGCAGCTACAGAAACACTCATTTCTGGCAACAATTCCTTTGTCTACCCTGCAGGCTTGAGATCAATGTGGTGTTTTTTGTATGATCATGCACTTAATCTCTGAAAAATACACACTGTCCTTCTGGTATAGTTGAGCATGTGTTACATGGAATATGTTGCTTTTCTTACTTGCTATACTTCATGTTCTAGAGCGTGCTAGCACTTGAGAGGCAGGTTTTTTAAAATCTTTTGAAATCTATAAAACTCTGGGTGAATATTTTTGTCCCCAGTTCAGTGAAATATATAATTTTGAAAACATCTTGCTCATTATTTTTTATATACTTACTTGGAATGTGGATTATCCATTCATATGATCTGAGGTTGTTTTTCTTTTTAGACAAAACTTCTTTGAAATTGGCATATTTTTCTCTGAAGTTGAGTAAATACAAGTAAAAGTATAAAAGACATGATATGAATATGCCACGGGTAAAAAGTTACTGAAATTTATTTTCTATATTTGGCATGTATTTGACATTTAACTAGAAAAATCCAGTTTCTCATGAGGATAGCTTCTTAAATGGAGAAAAAGCTAGAAGGAGTCTTCATATAAGGGTATAAGTGATTTAGGATTGCCTGAGAAATTTGAGCTACAAGTTTCTGGAAAGTGGAAGAACATATACCTAAGAGTGTCACTGTATTCTTGTTTTATTCTTTTACTTTTTCTTAGTGTTCACTGTTGATCGCTGCTGGAGGGCAGAGATTTAGCTGCATTACCTGGTGCAGCCTTCTATAGCTGTCATTTCCAAAATCCAAACCAAAGTGCAATCTTGCCCGCTTTGCATCTGACAGTTGTTGCTGCCTAACCTACAAAACTCCCACTGTCTCCAGGACTTTGCTTTTAATTCAGCATTAGTCTGACAAATGTTGGTCCTCATACTGTATAGTTGTACTGTTTGTAAAGGATGAGTGTAATGGTTTAGGATATAAAGGTTTTGCTTGTTTGTGGTTTAGACATTACACTTCAGGATTTTGTTCAGAGAATTCAGTGTAGAAGTACGAGCAGAATTTTGGAAATAATGTTCTATACTTGAGACTCTGGGTAAAAATTGAATCTGAATTGGAGATTTTGTTTAATGGACAGTGATCTGGAAATAAAATTGAACAATAAAGGAACCAGTCATTCACAGGATCTCTCTTACTCTGTGAAATTTGGAAATTGCCCTGGATTTAAGCAATTGCAAAAAGAGAAAAGATGTCTTGTGGCTGAAATAGTAACCTCTGTTCTGGAAGGTTATACCTGATTTTTGTCTTATGTGTAATTCTATGGAAGTGACTTACATTACACTGCCTAACAAGGAAATAGCAATGTGGTGCTTATTCCTGGCTGTGAAAAGTGAAGTCTTTGGGTGCTTAGGGAGACAAGCTGGATGCAGAGGCAAGTGAAGAACTAGGGACTGACTTCTGTGTGTATAAACAGTGTCAAGTAAAAGCTCTGAGGATCAGATCATTGGGTTTTAAGTGTTTGAAAGCAGGTTTGCTCTTTGCATCCTTTATTATAGAGCCGTGGTAAGTGGTCTGTTGTCTCATAGAATTGCTATCAGTTTTTAATAGATTTTTCCCAATAACTGAGATAGTATAACAAGTCACTGAGGTTTTAAATCATAGTAGATGAGCATGTTCTAGCTAATATTGTGTAGAATAGTTCTGTTGACTCATTCCCTGTTTCACAAGAAAAGGCTATGAAATGTTATCCAAACAGCTGAATGCCTCCTGCTGCATGGGAGGATGGATGGATGGATGGATGGATGGATGGATGGATGGATGGATGGATGGATGGATGGATGGATGGATGGATGGATGGATGGATGGATGGATGGATGGATGGATGGATGGATGGATGGATGGATGGATGGATGGGCAGTTCCAGTTTCTACTTGTGCTGGCTCAGTGTGGGAAAGGCTAGATGAAGATTATTTTGTTGCTCAATACAGCTATGAATTGAATAAGGGTGCAAACAAAATAAAGAGCTTACCTGTTTCCTGAGTGTCCTGAGCACTGAACTAGGCCAGAGCTGATCATATTTGAAAATCCTGTGTGCTGTAACCATGATGTATGTGTGCCATGCGTGTGAACTGAAGTGATGCAGATGAAATTTACGTGACACTTCTGGTGATTCTGTGCTACCCTTTGCACATTTAATGTAATACAGATCTTTACTGTGCTGGATAAGTAGCAATAAATGAAATATGTGTAACGTGCTCTTCAGACTGTTAAATTGCAGAGTTGTGGGAAGTTTTATTTAGGCTGTGAAATCCTGAACTTGAAGGATTTACCACAGCTGACACTGACCTCAGGATATTATTAACTGACTAGCTTTCCAAACTTCTTTTATGTTGTTGTGGGTAGGAAGAATGTATCTAACACTCACTGTTGACTCTTCACTGTACATCAACTATTGTATAAATCCTAGTAAAAATATCATCAAAATTCAGCTCTGAGAAGCTGAGCATATTATGCATCTGAAAGCATTTAATTTTGTCCTTTTGTATAGTATTACCTAGTAATTATTTTCTCTTACACTATTCTAGGTTTTGTATTCCTATTCAATAGGTTTTGTGTATATTTTATTTGGATTAACATGCACTAGTGGATTAAGCCCTGCAGTAACATTTTGCTCAAAGGTAGGTGTAAAGATTTCCCTTTTTCTGTGACGAACCTCATTGGAAAACCTTGCTCTGTATGATTTAGAAAATCTCACCACTTCTCCCTCTAAAGTTCTGTTTTCATCATGTAAACAGGTTAACTTGTATAATTCATACAGTAAGCAAGTTTTTCCAGTCTTTGATGTATAAGATAGGGTAATGTTTTAAAAAGCAACAAAATCACAGGACCAGACTTATGAGCTTATAATTTCATTATTATTTTTCCATTATTTAACTAAAATTAAATAAGGATTTTTGCATGAATGCATTGTTGAACAGCTTATTATTGTTCAAGCAGTTGATTAAAGTCTGTAGTTTTATGTCATTTTGCAATACCTCAGGGTTTGTTTTACATTTTCCTAACCGGCTTTTTTTATTGTTGCAGCATCCAGTTCAGACTTATGGTTATGCATTCCTTTTCTCCCTGACTGGGTATTTTGGCATATCCTTTGTTCTAGCTTTGATTAAAATCTTTGGTGCCCTTCTCGCTGTAACAGGTATGAACAAATGATATTTTTACTGCCTTTGTATAAAAACAAAGTAATCCTATTCAATTATTTAGGACAGAGCTTTTGAGAATTGTTCTTACTCTGGCTTTTTTTCTGTTCTTTGTGCTGTCTGATTTGTGTAGCATGGATCTTCACGTGGTAGAATGTGTTTGAGAGCTTCCTGATTCTTTTTGTGCCACAGTTTCAACCGTGAAGACCCTGTTAAGTAAACTTGTGCATATAGTCTGTGCTATGTTTTAGTGCAGAAACAAACACTGTTCTAAATGGAGGAGTTGAAATATAGAATCACAGAATCATATAGGTTGGAAGGAACTTCAAGGACCATCTAGTTGCAACTCCCCTGCTATGGCTATTTCCACTAGACCAGTTTGCTCAAAAGCCACATCCAACCTGGCCTTGAGCCCTTCCAAGGATATGGCACACAGTGTCTCTGGGCAATCTGTGTCTCACCACTCTGACAGTAAAGAATTTCTTCCTAATATCTAATCTAAATCAGCCCTCTTTCAGTTTAAAGCCATTCCCCCTTGTCCTGCCCTTGTCCTGTCACTACATGCCCTTGTAAAGAGTCCCTCTCCAGCTGTCAGGTAGGCCCTTTTTAGGTACTGTGAGGTACTATTGGGTCTCCCCAGAGCCTTCTCCAGGCTGAACAATCCCAAGTCTCTCAGCTTGTCTTCATAGGAAAATACAGAAGGGAAAAGATGTGTATCATTTAAAATGTAAAAAGAAAAGTAAGGATGTTTTAAAAAGGCGTAGGAGGCAATGGCATTGTTTCTAAACACATGAAACTGCAAACATGAGTCACAAGGGGCTGGTGGGGGGAAGATGTACCAAGATGTCATGTAGCTACTTTCCTTTCTTCTTGCCCTAAAAGACACCCTGGTTTTTGTCAGGTGATGCTCTACTTCATTCACAGTAGTGGAGGGGAAAATACATCATTGTTCTCTGACCTGAGGATTGCATGCTCTGATTTCCCATCAGTTATTTGCTCTGCAGCATAACTGTTTCGTGTTTGCTTTTAACCAGGTTCAGTAGCTCTCCTGACTGGAAATTGACCCAGAGGAGGGGGTTGTTTCATGTATTCAAATACCTCTTTTTAAAAAAAGTCTCACTGTACTAAAAAAAAGTTTTAAAATGCTGTGGAATAGTAAACCTTTCCCAGGTTTTCTTATGCCTGACCTTGACAATTCTAACACTTCAGCCCTTTCTGTCTTGCCTGTAGCAATATGAAAATGTTTATTGTGCCTTGGAAGAACACCACATTCATTACTGTCCCTC
>VZRX01006220.1:7120-19593 GCA_013398075.1 Notiomystis cincta
CGTCTGTAATTTTTGTGAAATTTACAAATTAATATTTTCAAATGTAATTTCTCAAATCAGAATCCCACAGAGTCCCTGTATATATCAGCAAATTCAAGTTTCTGTTTTTGAAATGATTGCAGGAAGGATCTGGCCCAATAGGACATTGAGAATTGGAAAAATAAGAAATAGACAACTGTATTAGAGTTCTGGCAAAGGCCACCTTCACATGAAAATATGTAATTGCATTATCAGTCAAAACAAAGTTATTACTTGGAGAATTTTTAGGAAAGAAACATGTTTAATTTTTAGGGGTAAATTACAAATATTGTTACTTTTATGGAAACTCTTCTTCGTATATGATCAAGCTCCTTTATGTCCGAGATGAGGAAAAGCAATTAGGAAGATAGCTTTAAAATACAGCTTCTTTTTTATTTTCTTTTTTTCTGTTCTCTTTTTTCTTTCCTTCTCCCAGTATATCCTACAATAACAGAAGAATGTCTGGCAGCAAGTCACAACAATTCTTAGCTTTGAAAGTAGAAATTCTACTGCAGTTACCTTACTAGAGTGAAAAAAAAAAGAAAAAAATAGCCGAGTTGTAAGTGCAACCACCATAGACTGATATCTGCAGTACATTACAGCAATGTACAACAAGCAAGATTTCCACCTTTTTCTGCCATCAAAATAAGGCTGAAGTCCAACTAAATCTACCAACAAGTACCACAGCTTAAAAATAAGGAAAAAAATAATATAAATATGATCTAATTCCAATTTTTATCCATGTTATACACTCCCACAAGACCTATTATAAGCAGACAGGTCTTGTTTACATGAACATTTTGAAAAGCAGACCTACTTCCTTTTTGCATTTTTATTTACTAAAAATAATTTTGTCATCAATTTTCTCATCTCACTTGTTAAACACCCATGAAATCCACTGATTTTATCAAAATATACTATAATTAGTGTTGCAAGAAAAAATAAAGCAGTGCATTAACTCATTATTGAACCCATGTTGTCTATGTAAGTAAAAAATGAACAAATCCACAAATTAAAACTGTTCAGCCAAAAGTAAAACAATGATCTCTCTTCAAATTTAGGAACGTTTCTAATTGTTTTTCAAACTTTAAAAAAATATAGTGTTTTGAAATTATGCAACCTAGACAGGACAAAGGACAAAATAGGACAAAGAAACAAAAAAGGAAGTAAAAACTTTAAATATATTTATGACAGCCATGGTGGTCAAAAATATGTAAGCTGTAGCCCATATAAATTACTGGGAACAGTGGGAGAGAAAAAGAAACACTGATGATATTTCATTTAAATTGCCATAAAAAGAATTCAAATAAACTATCCTTAAAAATGAGTAAATAAAGATTCTAGATGAGGCTGTTTTTCAAGCACAAGTTCTTATATGTTTATACTGCTAATGGGTAGATACAGATTTCAATGTTGTTTAGGTGCCCTAGGCATTTTGTGCCAAATTGATATGTTTGAACTCGAATATTTCCTCTATGGAATAATACAGATGAACCATGACAGACTAATATATACAAAGAAGGATGTATTTAAAAATATATCCTCCAGACTTCTAAGGGCAGGTCTTCAAGGAATCCTTATTCTAATACTGTGTAGAACACTGATACCAATTTAACACTAATGTATTGAATTTGAAGGCTACTACTAGCATTTATTAAGGCCTACACAGGAACAGCCATATAGCACCTAGCTTGAAAAAAACCCGTTTGCCTTTATTTGAAATTCCAAAAGTTGTTTTTTAAACCTATCTCTTTAACACTTAAGATAAGATGCACTACAACTGCACAAGAAAAACTTTCAACCACACAACTGATAAAGCTTATTCTTCAATTGCCTTTCCCATTTACTGGTGAGCTACCCACATTAGAAAACTAGCCCTAGTAGACTTGCTAATTAAGCCTTGGGTGCCACCAAAATCGTAAATCCTTGTAAATTAAAGTGTCCTTTCAAGACAAGAAATAGTAAAAATGTTGTGTCAGATTTGTAAAGGATTTCATTAGTTTTGTGTCTTTGTCTTTGTCTAAGGAAAAGCTGTCAATATAATCTGTAGCTCTTCTGTCATTAGGGAATCTTTGTGTTAACAGAGCAAGACTACATCTTTAGACAGTTCAGGGCTGTTGTCAATAAAATGGAATGGAGGAAAAAAAGACTTGGGAGTCTTACCAAAAGTGCAGGCTATTTTTAGGGTTAAGTCCAATTAATGACCATGGGGAAGTACTGTTTAAAATCTCTGAGCATGAATTCTACTAAAAGAAACCCAGAAATATAAATACCTAGGTAAGAATGAAAAAAAAAAAAAGTAGCAGAAAACTATTTCAGAGTTCATTAAGTGCACGATTATGTGCTTTTTCATCTTCCAGCTTCTGTGAGAAACAGTTAAATGGGAACCAAAGCAGGGTAATTCTTAGCATATAAACTTCAGATACAGCTGCTTTAGCATGTGTAGGACTTTAATTTCACGTATGTATTTCAGCAAAGTAATAATAGTAATAATTCTTTGATTCTATATTTTATTTCTGAAAGAAAAAAATTGTCTACATTTTGGGTATGTTAACAGTCTTTCATCACATAAGTTTTTTCTGTCTTTCTCTGGGTTTTTTTGTCCATTAAGTAGGAATTAAGTGACTACACTGACATCTGTAGAGACTCATCAGTTAGGGACTGGAAAGCTTTGCCTAGCCCTTTTCTAGATGGTGGAAAAAGAAAAGGAGCAAATGGTGTTCCAGTACAAATTTTGTTATAAAAGTGACTAATAATGATTCAAATTACTTTTTACTGATTTTGGCATTTTGCTATACAATGAAAATATATATTTATGTGTTAATATTTTATTAAACATACTGGCTCTTAAGGCTCTTCTGTATGCATTAATGAGCACCCTATTTGGCTATTGACCACAGTTAGCTCTTTCACTAGGAGAATATTTGTGCTGGAACATAAAATTATTTGGGAAGAATGGCAGAATGAATGTACTGAGAAAGGGGAGGGAGGAGGTGCCTGTAGGGGGGATCTGAGGTTGTGGGTTAAACCCAGGAGGCAGTTGAGCAGCTATTCACTCAGGCTGCACACTGTCTACATCCAGTGGAACAGAGATTGAGGAAAGGAGGAATAGCAGCAAGAAAACACAGGGATCAAGATTATTAAGAGTAAATAATATAATAAATACTAATAATGGATAATATTTATTCTTTAATTAGTGAAGGATAAATGGAAGAAGAGGAAAAAAACCCTCGAAATATCACAAAAGATGCACAGGCACTCCCAAATCCCATAGGCTGACCTGTGCTCAGTCAGTTCCTGAGCATAAGATGTCTAGCTCTGCTAAAATCTTCTCTTTTCCCTTTTACTGATGATCATTACATTATAAAGGTTGGAATATCTTTTCGGTTATTTTGGATCATCTGCTCAGTTCCCTCCCAAACTATTGTGCACCCACAATCTACTCACTGTGGAGACAGAGTAAGAAACAGAGAAATTCTTGATGCTGTGCAAATGCTGTTCAGCAAAAGCTATAAAATTAGTGAGATATCAGTACTAGTTAAGTTAAAAATTCTAATACATAAGATATGCTTTGAAATAAAATGGAAAATAGACTCTGTCACAATCAGGCCAAAACCAGCTAGTGAGTTTATAATATAAGCCCTTTAAAAATTAACTCATTTTCTGAAAGCTCCAGATACAAGAATCATAAAATTATGGAGGAACCAGAGGTTTTTATGTTTTCTTTTTTACCCCTACTCTATAAGTCTATGGGTATTAGAAAACAGCAACAGCAAAAAAAAGCAATAAGGGCATTTACTTAACGATGGAATTTAGAAAAAGTAGTATTAGTAGAAAACATATACACACCAACATTAGAAGGCAAGAGAAAAGAAACTAAGATGACATATTTCAAAAAGTCATGAGTAGTTTTAAGTTAGCTTCTTGATATTTTGATGCATGTCTCATGATCTACACAGTCTTCAAGTGTAACCTGAAGAGTTTTCCTCTCAAAGAAGTTGGAATAAATCACTTTATTAATTTGAGTTTACCCCAAATTGTCTGCATTTAAATAGTCACACTAGAATGCAAAAAGGTTGCTTGGGAATATTTTTCAATGTGCTATATGGCATTGCCTTTCAGTAAAATAATCAGCAAACTGAAATTTAGACCCTTTTATACTACAGTATTTTGGAACTTAAAGAATCAGCCAGATGCAGCTTCCAGAAGCTGACATGAAAACTGTTAAATCTAAGTTAGATGTTTTCAAAGCATAATACAGAAATCAGCAGTATGATCAGACTTGCTATTGCCACCATTGTAGCACCAATCCTTATTTTTATTTACACATGCTAATGTATAGAGGAATGCAATTTCAGTGAAGCAGTATATGCTGTGCAGATAAAAATCTACACGGAAATTAGAACTCAAACACATTTTATATAAATTTTCAAATTTTTTTTCATTTTTATTCTGAAGTTGACAATGATTCAAAAGCTAATTTGGTTTAAAATAAAACTTTTCAGCACTGTGAACTATTAGTTAGACCTATAAGAATTAACTTTACAAAAAAATAAAACAAGAGAGGGGAAACAATACATAAATCACCGTGTCTCAGTAATTTAAAGGTCTTTGCAATCACAGTTGCACCTAATCTGTGCATATTATTTAGAGGCACAGGGTCATTTTTCAGATATATCACTGAACTAATAAAAGGAGAAGACCTTTGTTCCAAGCAAGGTGGGATATCTTTAAATTTTATTATTGATATTCTTAGTAATAGTGAAGCAAAATGCACATGCTTCCATGATATGTTGACTCCCCAAAAGCTTTTATGAATCTTAGGGCTTCATATTATTTTTCAGAACCAGGTAATCACTATAATGTTACCATACTTTGGAAAATGCATACACATAAGTGTCTGCATAAGATTTAATAGTCTAAATGGCTTATTAACTCCCATCTCCAGCTGAGGTACATTTATGTTTTGAAATAAATAATGATAATTCTTGCTTATTTTACTGCTAATAGAAGATTTTTCTGCCATGCTGTGGAAAGAAACACTGCCTGTAATGCACAAAAGTAAACTCCAACCTAAAAGAAATGCACTTTATCTACTTATTGAGCAAACTGAGTCACTATTAACTTCTTTACTTTTCTTATGGATAATAGGCCATTGGGGCAGTTTCTAACAGTCCTCAAGAGTCATCATGTTAGAGATATGGCTCTCTATAGCTCTGTTTTAAGTATGTTTCTGGGACAGTTAAAATGAGGAAAATTGTTACTGACCATCATTTCAGATTTCAACAGAACACGATTCAGGAAGGACACTCCAGGTCATGAACCTTTAACTCCAAGAGGATCTGCAGAAAAGAGATGTCCAATAGAAAATATACTATGTTTATGTCCCAGGGTACTCATCCCCCTTACAAGAAAAAAAACCTGGATTAATGGCCTATATAAAAGCTCATGTAACTCTGTCTTTTAACAGTAAAATTCCTAAGTTAGAACTTTTTATTTCCATAGTTTACTGATTTGTGGTTTTGCTACATAGAATTCACATTTCCTGTTTTTAATCTGTGAAGACATGGTGCATCAACACAACAGGCAGCAGACCTTTGTTGTTGAATTGATGTATGCATCCATGCTCCTCTGGTTTCCAGCTCCTGTGCTATGGAAGCCCTACCCCTGGATTGTTCCAGTGGCTCTGTTGTGGTGTCTTGTCAGGGAAATGGTGCTATCCACAACACTGACTATGGATTAGTGAATTTGGAGGCTATCGCAACATTCTACTTTTTGGTGGGTTTAATACGCGTTTTCCCAGCACTGAGAACAGCACTGGTGTTCTCAAGCTGGGCATTGTACCAGGAGATACATCCATTGAACTCCAGATCTGTAAGTCCAGGCACATTTTCTAAGACACTGGGTTAGAAGAGACTCTTCAACGTTCCATATGGGCCTCGTCTGCATGCCCAGATGCCATCAGAAAATTGGTGAGGAGAGTGTGACGGGTGTGTGGGGTGTTGGGGGGTGGTTAGAGGGGAGTGGTGGGTGTATCATGCTTTTTCTAACAGCACATCATTAGAGGGGAGGAGGAAGAAGAAAATTATGTGATGGATTGGCAGTAGGGTAGTGTGTGATATACGAAGAGTGCTGGGACAGATTACTGCCCTGCTCTAAATGAACAAATGCACTGGACAGTCAGTATGCACTAAAGTGCAAACAGGCAGCATTCGAAGGCAAACTGCCTTCCTTTCAAATGTTTCTGCCAAAGGGAGTCCCTTCACTACCCATCCTAAATACAAACTAATACCCTGGAAGAAGACTGAAAGGGAGAAATTTTATTCTCCAAAGCAAAGATAATTTGATTTAACAGATTAGGCAGAGTCAATTTTTTTTCAGTGATTCTGAACATGAGGGAAAGATAAGAGATCTCGGTGGCAGAAGTACATGCAGAAAGTAATGTGAACATTGCAATCATTGCAAAGTCAGTTCTTCTTCAAAACACTCCATTTTCTGATTTTATTTAATTAAATATTAGCAACTCAAATGAAAGACATAGAAAACAGCCAAAATATGTATTTGGTATATGCAAACTTTAGTAGTCCAAAAGAGATAGATCTAAGTTCTGCCCTTTACCTCATGTGGTTTAGTCTTTAACTAAGACAAGTGGAAAAGTCTGTAGCTTTATATATCATACATACATATGAAATATAGAGTACATGTGTAATATAATTAGATTTTGCATTAAAATCTTAGCATCTCCAAGAGAACACTCAACCCTTTAATCTATTGATCTCCCAGTTCATTGTCTGAAACCATTATGTGTGACATATCACCTAAAAATTTACAAAATGTCATCTTTATCTACAGTGCAACAAACTTAAATGTATATATTCAGTGCCCTTCATTTCACTGAGGCTTGGTGAAGACTAAACTTTTCCAAACTTTGCAGGATTTTTCTTTTAAATATTCATCATATTCTAGGTCTGTAGAATTTAAGCAAGATGATTTTCCTTGCATGTTACAGTACTGTCCTGCAAGCCTTTCAAATTGGTCATCGCATTTCTCAAAGTACATTTTGTTACTTCCAACATGCCTCCTCATAATAGTAAAAGCTTGCAGAATTGAGCCTTTAGTTTAGATTTTCATTTTTCTGGGTCTTGAACAGTGAAAACAAGCTGCAGACAATCTGGTTAGGTAACAGCAGCAACACATGTGATATGAACTATCACTCAGGCTGCTTAAAGTTAGCAAATGCAAGGTAAAAAGAGACACATTTCCAAGAATAGATATCTAAGAGTGGTATGGCAGGGGGAGCAGTAGTTTAAATAGTACTTAGAGCTAAACTGAGGAATAGCCATATAGGAATATGACACTCATGGAAGCGAAAACACTCATATTAGTGTAAGCAGGTATGCCACCAACCACAGCTCATGACAAGCTGTCTCATGACAGAAAGACCAATGACAGGTATGTCACATGTGGCTGTGTTGCCTTTGCAGAAGGATCACCAGGAAGACCCTGAATTTGACCTGAGATTCATGGCTGCAGGAAGCAGAGAACAGGGCTGGTGGAAATGGGGCTGGTGGGGGAAGTCAGAGATAAATGAGAAGCAGGATTTAAGGTACAGGAGTATTATGTGGTACAAGGGTGCTACAAAGATCATCCTTATTCCATATTCCATTCTACTAAAGGGGGATAATATATTTACATATTTTCTTATATCACACCAGTGATATGTGTTGTTTTAAAGCAAGGAGAAAAAGCCATGTGAATTTTTCCCTCCTCACATATTTGTTTTTAATAGAAAACAAATACTCTTATTTACACTAAAACCAATAGACCAAAGTATGAAACCAACGGTCAAAAAATTGAAAACATACGATTTTTAAAGTTTAAATTTGGCAGTGTACACATGCAAAGGGCAGGGCACAGACCTCTTGGCAGCAGTATTGAATACTACTCTGTGTTGAGCTTGCTTGTCAGTACCCACAAACTTGTCAGAACAACAGTCCAGTCCAAGCAGCTACTACAACAGCAGAACCTAAATGCAGCATATGCATATTTTTAACTGTAGCATTTTTGTTTATACTTAATATACGATCTATCTATCTTTATAACATTATGGGAAAATATTTTTAATACTGCACAAGAACAGTATTAACAGCTAGGATCTATTTATTGTGGTTTAAATGTAAGCACACTGTTAGTTAATATGGGTTTGGAAGCAATATGAAAGTTCAGTATTCTCCCACGGATTTGTGTTTGCTCAGGATAGAGCATTTTGTAAATGTTACTAAGCCTCTTCCCTTGTGTAAGTATATTGATTGCATATGTGTAGCTCTTTATCTCTTTTGCAAATAAATCTCATGTGCTGCAGATATAGGAAATGCAAAAGACCATCTGGGCATCATTGACCCACTCTTCTCAAATCTGGCAGACAGTTTAACATACAGTTTATTTATTTCAGGAAAGATATTGCACTCTCCTGACACCTCAGAAAACATACTCAGGGGAATTCTGTATTTTTTAGTATGTCGGTACAGAATTTCATTACAATTGTTTTCCTGAATGAGCTGTTTTATCCAAGCTTGAGTTTTTCACCTTTGGATTTTCAAAGCCTCGAAAAAACCCCTCAGCAATAAAGGTGTTTGGCGTCAGAAGCTTGAAAGTGGAGACAGACAAAAAATGAACACTTAATATACTTTGTACAATCAATCATTTTGTCTGGGAGGAAATGTGATTACACTTGTATTCCATGACTGTATTTGGATTTAGCCTAAATGTATACAATTTTACCCATTTGCTAAAGGAACAGAAAGGAGTAGAAAGATAATTTAGCTATGTTTATGTCTCCCCTATTTTTTAATCTGATGCTTTGGTTCTCTAGGTTATAAGTATATTTACACAAAATTACTGATACTAACTTCCTACTCAACATCAGATAAAATTTTGACAGTGTTAAGGAAAATCTAAATTAAAGCATATTCTAGTGGATGTGTTTCACTTGGAAGAAAGTTTAAAATAGTCCGCAGCTGCAAAGTGTTTCAAAGTCTCTGGATATTCTTTTTGTTTAAATGGAAACAAAAGGAAAGTCTGAACATATGCTAAATAATTTTGAAATAGTACAAAAAACTTGGGAAAAAAATGCACTATGTGTAAAATTATTGTAAGAAATAAAACATAATTCCCTCTAGAACAAGACAACTATTCTATTCTAACCTGTGATTATCACACTGCTAGTTCACTTTCAGAAATATATACCAAGCAGACAAGTCATAAGACTGGGACAGATTTTCCTTTATGACCTGACTGTTTAAAACTGCTTTTGGCAAAGAAATCCTTTCTGTCCACAACAGTAAGTTGAAAATTCCACCGAGACAGAAGGAGGCTGAGGTAAGTGAATCTGGCTTTTGCACAATGCAATGAGAAAGGCCAGATCTCTTCTCAATACTAAATCTAGGAAGACTCTCAGGTTGGTTTAATTCATAATGATACCTGCCTTATTCAAATTCTGTCTGGTACAGCTTCTTTTTGCAGAATAAATTGGCCTAGATGCTGAGATATTGTGGTAATGTCATTGTACCAGCAGATGGAAGAGAGTCATGATAGGACTTTCTTAACCCAGTGTGGGACAAATAGCTTATCCTAGTTTGTCAGTACTGCTGCTATCATGACAATTTTCACCAGGAGAACTGTTTTCTCTGCAAGGAGCAATGAATTCAGTCTCAAGATTTCTTGGAAATGCAGTCCACTTACATATGGTTGTTAACTTTCAGAATTAAGTGTGATGAAAAAGTGCAACTCAATTATCAGGATCACAACGGGTATAGACATATTAGCTCTGGACAGTATGAAATTCACTTCTCCTAGCTGACTGGATGTCCTTGATTTGGGTGGGATAGAATTACTTTCTTCTCAGCAGCTGTTATAATGCTGTGTTTTGGATTCAGAATGAAAATAGTGTTTTTAACACATTGATGTGTTCAGTTTTTGTTAAGTCACATTTATCCCAAATCAAGGAATTTTCCTTGTGTCATCCTCTGCCAGTGAGGAGGTGAAATTGGGAGGAAGCACAGCTGGGACAGGTGACCCAAAGGATATTTCACACCATAGAATGTCATGCCCAGTATGTAAACTGGGATCAGTTACTTGGAAGAGGCTGATCTGGATTTGGGAATAGGTGTTTGGGAATGGGGGTTCTGGCATGGATGATGAGCAATTGTATTGTGTATCACTTGTATATGCCTTATTACTCTCATCATTATTTACCATTATTGCTGCATTTTAATTTATTCTCAATTATTAATTGTTCTTATTTCAACATAGAAGTTTTAATTTTATTCTCCTCCTCATTCCACCAAGGTGTGGGGAGGGGGAGAGAGTGGGGGTTGAGTGAGCAGCTACGTGGTACTTAGTTTTCAGCTGGGCTTAAAGTCATGACACTTGAATAGCCAATTTTTTCTGTGTATATCTGTTTCCTTTTACACATTTGATCTGCTCTCCCTGAACGCCATGCGAAGTTTGTTTTCTGGCAAGGGAAGTTCTGTTTTGACCTAATTATATAATTTTCTGATATTGTGAGAGTCACAAATGACAAACTGACCAGGAAAAAAAGGAATCCAATAAGTTAGGAATGAAATCTGACATAAATTTAGTTTTACTCTACTGTTAGAAATTATTAAGAGTAGTAATCTCAGTCACATTTTATCAATTGTAATCTAAAAGATCATCCACGTAGGCTTCTTTACCTTCACAAACAGAATTTCCTCTCACATAGGATTCTTCCTAGGAGGAGAAAAACAGTGTGAAGAAGCTGTAAAAGAACAGAATTTATTTTTCCACAGAGTTTTATTGTATTAGTAGCTCCACTGGTTTTGCAGTAATAAAACTTCAATACATTAATTTTTTTATTATACACAAATTTAATAGCATAAGGAGGCTAATATTAGAGCTCGAGTTTCAGAGCAGTGATACCTCAGCTGGTTTCCATTCTTATTTGATAAGAGATACTTATAAAACACATCTTTTTGAGACAAACCAGAGGAAAAATAATTTCTATAATTATGGTCAAAAATGTAACCCATGTCATGATAGAAAATCCTGATAGTCTTTCATCTTGATCATTAAATCACAACATTTTATAACCGGTTCAAAGCCTGGAAACCTTTTAGTCTTATTCAGCATTGCTTTGCACACAGCACAATTGCAGAAATCCTGTGTAGGAGAGGTAGAATACTTTCCTTCACAGTCATAATGCTTGAAGGTCTTCTAACATGGTTTCTGACTTGGCTTGTCCTTTTGCAAGGACACTTTCCTACAACATGCAGAACAATAAGTGTTGGCCTTTCAGATACCATTTAGCCAGTTAAAAAAATAAGCTAAAGTAAATAAATAAAAATATATTGTCTTTCCCTCATCCAAGACAAAAATGACTCCTGAGTAGCTCTATAAAGACAAAGGAGAGAACTGTGCTTTTAATGCAAGATATCATTTAACTGAATCTATGACAGATCATGGACTCACAGAATAGTTTGGGCTGGAAGGAACCTTAAAGATCATCTAATTGCAGTTCCCTTGCCATGGGCAGGGGTACCTTCCACTAGACCAGGTTTCTCAGAGCCACAACCATCCTAGCCTTGAACACTTCCAGGGATGAGGAACACGCAGCTTGTCTTTTCCAACAACCTGTTTCAGTGCCTCACCACCCTCACAGTAAAGAATTTCTTGCTAATATCTAATATCAGTGTATCCTCTTTCAGTTCAAAGTGATTCCCTCTTAATCCTATCACTACAAGTTCTTGTGATAAGTCCTCTCCAGCTTTCTTGTAGCCCCTTCAGACACTGGAAAGTGTTCCAAGGTCTCCCAGGAGTCTTTCCATTTCAGGCTGAACAACCCCCAAGGTCTATCAGCCTGTATTAATAGGAGAGGTGCTTGATGATCTTTGTGGTTCTGCTCTGGACTCACTCCAGCAGGTCCACTTCTTTCTCACGTCGGTGCCTCCATAGCTGGAAGCAGTACCGAAAGTGGGGTCTTTGTCTTCTCTATGCCTCTCTTGAACAACAGGTCAATTTACAAGAGATGTGACTCCATACTGGGCACAAAGTTTAGACTTCCAGAAAATATTTTGGAGGAAGGTGACACTGAGGATAGTGCTTATTCTGTTGAGGATATCCATCCAGTGGGTGATTTTAAAACTAATCCATAAAGAATAAAAAATTTTTAATTTCTTATAGGTATTTATCTCAATGTGAGGACTCACAAGGTACAGTGATGACAATGAGAAAAGCAAGCTTATCAGCCAAAGAGAGAAAACAAGTACTGGAAACAAATTCATCACTCCAAAAAAAGAAATCTGTGGAAGAATATCACATGTCTGTTCCTCTGTGAGAGATTTTAATAGTCACTCTCATAATGTCTCAGCAAATGAAAGGAAGGAAGTAAGTTTAGGATTGCCTCCTAAGGCCTTCTT